>BQNB010002669.1:54450-112343 GCA_026074375.1 Tanacetum coccineum
AACAAGAATTTGAATTTTGAATGATTTTATTCAAATAAAACAGTTCTTTATAATACAAAAATAATTTGTCTAATTGATTTTTGTATAAATGTTTTTGTTACATTTATAAAAATGTAAAGTGTAAGACCAAAAATCTATTTCTTTGATCGTAAATCAAGTTTACGTCAAGTGGAAACTTACGTCTAAATAAGAATGTTTACGTCAACTTTTATTATGTAGTGACTCCAAAATATTATTTAGACATTTTCTATAGTATGTTAAATGGTTTAATCATAATGCAATATAACAATCATATTCAAACCTGTGTTGAAGCATACTTGAGACGTCGAGAGATGTTGATGTATGTATGCTTTAATGATTTGTGGTTACGAGTAACTTGCGCACTTTACATTATGTATTACAAGTTACATGTTTATTATAACATCCCGTATTATCAAAATATAAAAATATAAAGATAAAATTACTAACAAATTACGGAGTAAATAAATAACTAAATTACGATCATATATACGTTGATTTATAAGTTAAATCATTATGATTATTATGTGATACAAAATAAACTATGTGAAAATATTTTTCTAGCAACAAAGGGTACTAGGGCTGTAAACGAACCGAACGAACACGAACGGAGCCTTGTTCATGTTCGTTCATTTAATTTTAACCGGACAAATAAACGGACACGGACGTTTAAACGGACAAAATTTCTTGTTCATGTTCGTTTATTAAGAAAATGAGTTGTTCATGTTCGTTTATGTTCGTTCATCAAGAAACTAAACGAACCTTAAATGGACATAAACGATCGAACATAAATGAACGTAAAAATAAAATTTATATATTATCAAACTATGCATAATATTATGTTTTATAAGTGTTGTTTTATTTAAACATACCATATTTAAATGTATACAATTAAAATATGTGATACACGAACATAAACATATAAATGAGAATAAACAAATGTTCACGAACATAAACGAACGAACGTGACTTGTGTTCATGTTCGTTCATTTAACTAAACGAACGTAAAATAATGTTCATGTTCGTTCATTTAATAAATAAACGAACATGAACAAACGTTTACCGAACGGTTCATGAAATGTTCACTGAATGTTCAGTTCGTTTACAAGCCTAAGAAATACCACTTGAAAATAAGAATTTGCATGGAGCACATTAGAGGAGTCGGTTTAGATATGACCAAAACTTTGGGACTTGCTACGAAAATTATGTATTAGTGGCCGGTTTGGAGAGAAAAAATAAAACAAATAAGTGAAACGGCGGAGTGGCGAGTTAAACAAAAGGGTGCAGATGGTTATTGTTAATGGGTTTATATAATCGAACATACATGAAGTAGTACAATATAATACGGAGGGTTAATTTGCATTGACGAAGATAGTACGATTGGATTCGCTTATTAGCCGCTAATTATACGGTGAGTTTTCATGTGCGTTTAAATTGGGTTGTACTTTTTATAGAAAATATATTATCATGCAAACTTATTTAAATGATCATTATCTGCTACATGTTTTGATTGTTTGATTTTTTTTGCGAAAGTTGTGAAATTTGGTATGTTCATATAAAGTGTTGTTATTAGGGATGGCAACGGGTTGGGTTCGGGGCGGGTTTTAGTGTACCCGTATCCGCACCCGTTTAAAATATCCACACCCGTACCCGCCCCATTACCCGTTGGGTACCCGGTTAATATTATCCATCGGTTTTTCGGGTTTTCCCGCGGGTATCGGGTATTCCCAATTGAATATTTTATAGAAAAATGACGGGTATCAAGATTAAGTCACACTAAAATCCATCGAAAAAATAAAGCAAAACACCCTCATATATTTAAATTTTTTATAAGTTACAGAAAACAAATACTGTATCCACGATTTAGCACTTTCGAATAATTAATGTACAACATTCAAAAGTGTTAAATAATAGACATAGTTATATAAAAAGTAAAATGGGAGAACTTATATATAATAATATATATACTTTAATTAATTATAATAAAAATAAAGCGGGTACGAATTCGGGTAAACGGATATGAGTACGGGTACGGGTAATCGGGGCGGGTATTACCAGATCCCGTCACCGAACCCGTACCTGGCTAAATTGTTTTATCAATACCCGAACCCGTATCCGAACCCGTCAACCCGCCCCCGAACTCGACCCAACCGGTTCGGGTTTCGGTTTTCCCCGTCGGTTTCGGGTGCTTTTGCCATCCCTAGTTGTTATTAAATGTATATGTGGTATCGTCGATATATGTTGAGCGGTTGAAATAATGATAAATGTTATATGGTAAGAGCAAGCAAGGTAGGGTTTGCCACATTAAAAGTGGGATATATTGTAAGAGCAAACAAGGTCTGGTTTGCCATTTATAAAAAAAAGAAATATTGTAAGAGCAAACAAGGTCGGGTTTGCCATATAAGAAGAGAAAATACTATAAGAGCAAACAAGGTCGGGGTTGCCATGAAAAACTGGGTTATATTATTAATAAATAATGTTCTTATATGTTGAATTGTGAACCGTTAAATTGTGAATTGTGAACCATGATATATGAATAGTTGGAACCGTTGAACCGAACGAAAATATTGTTGGAACCGTTGAACCGAACGATGTAAAATATAAATTATTAGAACCGCTGAACCGAACGGAAATATAAATCGTTGAAACCGTTGAAGCGAATGGGTATATGTTAAATAGTTGGAACCGTTGAATCGAACGGGAATGTGAATAGTTGATATATGTTGTATCGTGATATAAGTTGAATTGTCGGTTTATATATTAGTGAAAATTATTGGGAATTAATTGTCTACACACTTACTCCTGCCAAGCCAATACTTAATACTGCTCAAGATATAACTAACAGTACTAACTAGTTAGTACTGCCAGAAGACAGTTAGTACTGCCAGTACTAAACTTAATACTGCTGGAGGATTTTGTACTGCTGCATGAAGATTACAACTGTTGAAGTTGTTGTACAAATCATCAATGCTCATTGTTTCAATATCAGCCTTATTCATCCAGACTACAACATGAGTATTCCACTCAGGAAGCTTCTTAGAAATTTTAAATTTAAGTCTTCTTGAGTGATGACCACACCCAAAATTGCAAGTCTACTAACAATCTTCTAGAGCCTGTTAAAGACAGAGTCAAGAGACTCTGTGCTTGATGCACTAAAATTTTCATATTGTTGCTTCAACAGTGTCTTCTGTGTTTTCTTAGTGGCTTCATTACCTCCAAATCGTGTTTCGATAGCAGCAAACATTGTTTTAGCATCACTGTACTGACTGAAAGTAAGTTGATGTTCATTGGGAAGAGCCATGAGTAGCAAGCTTCTAGCCTTCACATCATTCTTCTTGTTGGTCTTTTCTTCAGCAGTTACAGGTACTGACATCTTTGTAACAGAAGTACCATTCTCTTGTGCTGTTTGTGGTACAGATACCCATGAGTTACCATTCTCTATGACCTCCCATAGAGCATAGTCTTGTACCTGGAAGTACTGCTTGATTCTTATCACCCACATCTCATACTCACCTAGTTTGAGTATGGGTAGCTTAGCAGTAGTATTACTCTGTGCAGATTCAAATTCCATAACTTCTAGATCAAAGTTTCTCAAAGCAAAAGCTCTGATACCACTTGTTGATCCCAAACCTTGATCGATTCCTTAGCTTGTCTAAGGTTAAATTACCTTGGATAAATCCAAAATAACTTGTTGTAGAAACTTTGTATGTATACTAAAGTGTATGCGGAATCTACACCTTAATATCTAGAAGTATTATGAATAAAACAGTAATTGTGAATGAACAAAGTTATAACCAAACGCTCCAATATTATTAAGATCAATAATACGAGTACTCTTGACTAGTACTAGGGTTTACAACCTTGAAGCTTTTAATCGACTTAACAACTATGAAAACTTATATCTCAACTAATGCCCTAGAGCCTCCTTTTATAGACTAAGGAGTCCTAGTCGGCTTACAACATATACTAAAGATAAACATAAACTTATAGAATATTCTGATACAATCTATTCTATAAATAACTTCTAATCTTCATCTCCAAGTAATCTTTATCTCTGTTATCTCTGACTTCACTTAGCAGTATTAATCTTCTCTTGGCAGTACTAACTATCACGAACAGTATTAATCTTGTGCAGGCAGTATTAAATCAGTTAATACTGTTAGTTATAATCTGAGCAGTACTAATTCCTTGAACTAGAAGTACTAACCTGTGAAGATTTATTCCCAACATAAACTACTTGTTGTCCAGATTTTTAATGAAGTAAAATGAGATATTAAAATCACTTTAAAAAGTCGAGAGTCTATAAATATATTAGTACCTTTAAATACGAAAGCGTGGATATAAAGAACGCTAAAAACGGACTTAAAACAAGTGAGATGTGACTAAATGAAGTTCGGACGAAAACTAGTAGTTTTTCAGCTCAAAATTGTTTTTGACACAATCTGTCTAGTTTACGTTTTAGGGTTTTTGACCGATTTCAAGTCCGAGTCGGGTAAAACTTATAAAAGAAACTTGTAGAACGATATTTTCTTTGAAATATAGCTTTTGACCATTCCATGAATCTCTATAACGAAGGAGTTAAGCCCTCGTAAAAACTGACAAAATTCTGGAATTTTATAAAAATAATATGAGCTGTTTGGAAATTAAAATAAGGTTTTTGGGCATTTTCGAGTCCGAACGAGCTATAAAATCCTTAACAAATATTATAGTATCACTTATAAATTATCTATGTGCGTTGGAAACTTCCTAAAAGTATTATTAATAAGCGAGATATGATTTATAAAAGTTAGTAACGTAAAGTATAATAGTAGGAATATAATGATGAATACAACTTGGTAACTAGACTTGTTAGAATACTTAGCGTGTTTTAGGCGAAACATAAATTTAACGGAAATATTTGTAAACGGATAGTATGCGCGATTACTTAAACTTGATAAAGAATAAATGTTTAGCGTCGAAACTTGATAAAAATAGCGGTTCGGTTTAACGTCGAAACTTAATAAAATAGTAGTTTTGTTTAACGTCGAAACTTAATAAAATATTAGTTTTGTTTAACGCCGAAACTTAATAAAATGTGTAACCTTCGTTGTGTGTCAAGATTTAATGGAATCAATATAACTTTTTCGAGTAAACATTTTGACTTACTTAACTAAAATGCAAACACGTTCGGGTGATGAGAACATTATAAACTTCGCACATGCACCATTTCGCTATTGACTGCTTGAATCTAAAGCACGGTATACTTTAACTAGGTCGCGTTAGGACATTAGTACTCATTCGTCAGCTTGTTGATTTTTCCTGCTTCACCTTCTGTAAAAGGTGAGTTTCATAGCTTCACCTTGGTGCATTATGTTGTTAGCTTCGGTGTCTTAATTTAGTACTATCGTAATACCTTTGTGATATATTGTATGTGTTACAATAGTCGCGCTAAACTAAAACTTGCATCCATACTTAATGTTTACTTAAACATATGAAGTCACCAACATTATTGTTGACCCTTTTAGCATGTTTATCTCAGGTACCTATCTTGTAAGGATTAATTGAAGCACATTCGGAGTCAGCATGAATTCACGACTTTCTACATGAAACTTTTATAAAACGTAAAGCGTAATGTTATAAGATTTATCAAATGCCGTTTAGCTCTGATTATTTCAACTATGTAAAACTTGACCTTTTATTTAATAAACGATGTATATTTTCCAAAACGTCCATTTAGTGGTCGTTCTTAATACTTTGTGTTTGAGATACTTTATGAACATCACGCCCTCATGTTTTCTATTCCACTGCGTTATGTTTTGAGGGTGTGACAGAGTGGTATCAAGAGCCAAGGTTATAGAGAACTAGGTTGCATATTAGGCCTAGACTATAACTCTTGGGATCATGATAGGGGCCTTCATTACCGGACCACGACTAGGGATGTTCTTTAAAGATCTCATAGCTTGACCACCAGTATCTATGTAAGATTTGTTCACGCAAGCACACAACTTCATAAGGGCCGATGAAGTAAACACGGATAATCGAGTGTGAGACGAAAAATGAGGTATCGCTGTTAGAAGACATATTCAACATCATCGAGAAGCTTCGAGAAACCATAAAGAAAGGTACGCCACTCGCCCACCATAAGACCCCATGAACGTTCAAAAGTGCACATACCTACTTTTACCCCTCTCATTAAATCTCCTGTGGAAATATACGCTACGTCTGAAGGAAAGTCCATTATACAACCCCCGCCATGGATGGCTCCAATTGATGATACATAGATCCATAAGCTCGCTAAGAGGGTCTTGGTCTTGGCAGCGTACAACCTGTTTTCCTGTATCACTCCGCAATAAAGCACGCGTTAGAGGGTACACGGGACTTTTCTTCCCATATTACACTCCGATGCTCAAGTCAATCAACGAGGCAAGTATAATGTGAGAATGAAAGATATTATGGTGAGAGAGAGGGAGAGAGTAAAAGTATGTCTCAACTCATTCCCATCATACCTATTTATAGATCGCGAGATAGATTTGTATTAATTGAATATAATCTAAAAAGATTGTATATATAGGCCAAATATATCGATCGAATTTAATCCGAGGAGATTGGGTATATCTTCAAAATATATTCTCAAATCTTGAAGTATTTTATCATGGATTGCATATCTCGCTAGATTTGATATCTTTCAAATATCTAAACATGCATACCCTCTGGACTCGTATACTTGTAATGCATGTATGTCAACTAACCATGCACATGATGACATGCATGTTACACAATTTTATAGACGTATGCTTGATATATCTTATCAAGCCCCAAGGCAAAGTTGGAAAGTTTTTTACCACTTGCATGTTTAGCCTACTATTCTAAAGTTAACTCTATCAGCCCCCTATTGTCTAGCCTCTTATGATTATGTTTTCAACTTGGTGTTTTCAACTTGGTGGTGGCTTATCACCTTAGTAAGTAAGTTGCTTTTATTTCATTGGTTGATTTGTTCGGTAAAAGGATGACAAGGTATCTATTACCCAAGGTTATAAATAGCGTGAAGCGTGACGTAGCGGCATAGCCAAGCCTCAAGCTTTAGCGTGAGGCGGAGGCGTTGCGTTCCTACTGTTTTTAAAAGGCGTGAACTCAAAGCGTCAAAAAATATTATTGTAGATGGTGTCAATAGTAAGTTAGCAACTAAGGCATAAAATTGAGTATATAGTTACTAAAGGGCCCGGAATCACATGCAATACCTCAAATTATATAAATTGTAAATAAAAGCACAAGTCCAAATAAATATCTTAAAAAATAATTCAAAAAAATAATCTCTTAAAAAGCTTCAAAAAAAGGCGTCCACGAGCCCTTGCGCTATAAAGCGCAGCTATAATATCACGCCTTATCACCGCTCTATTACAAATACTCCAACGACCTAAAACGGCGAAACGCCATGGCCTGTTTCGTAAACAGTGAAATGCTCACCTCGCTGCTATTGTGCGCCGGTGCTAAAAGGCGGCCAATTTAGAACCCGTAATACCAACCCTGATTACCAAGTTACTATAAAAAGGTGGTGGGGGACCTAACATTGTTCACAACTTAACTTTGTAAGTAAAGTCTTCCTTTGTCTAAGAATGAACTAAGAGGATAGTAAAAAGAAAGGTAGATGCTTTGCTGCTACCTTTTAGTTTTATACTTTATGTAGCATCTTATTTATATGTTCTTGGTAATTTGTAGGTAAGGGTGTGTTCAACTTGGTAGATAAAGTTGGTCCAGTCCCTCTCAGTAATGAAAGTATAGCTTTTGATACATCAACTGGTCCCTCAGATGTTCCTCCTAACTTGGGTCTGTTCGATAATGTGTTCGAGCTTACGAAAGGCAGTATTATTGGTGGGAACTACGTGGTGAGTGACCTCCCTCTGAAGCAAAGCTGGACAAGCACATTAGAGAATGACTACAAAGGGCAAGTTAAGGCGGAGCAAGGTACCGAGCTGATGACTGGGATCGAACCGAGTTATGTGCCCGTCTAGTGGCTAACGCTATCCTTTGGTTTGTTCAGAAACAAATTATGGGAATATGGGTCAAGCTTATGGAGCAATGTCTCAAATGTAAGACTATACAGCGTACCTTAACAATATGTCAGCATTGAACTATGGTAATCCTTTGTCTAATGAGGGTTCGGCTGAGTCACTTGCTGCTTATCAAAAAAGGGTGGAGGAAGTTACTAATTCCATCCATCAAACCGATGGGATGTTGACTATGGCTCAAGCAATGAACGAGTCCATGCATAATGCTGTTAACGGTTTGCGCTCTGAAAATGAAAGCTTGAAATCGCATTACTCGATGTCATGTGCTAGCTATAGTGGTATTTTCGGTGACCTCATTAGAGTTTAGGGACTGGAAGCTAACTTGTCTTGGAAAGTTTCTACTTTGGAACGAGAGAAGTTGGCATTGAGGCGTGATCTTGACTGGGTGATGAAGAAAGCCATCCCAAGGATGCTTGCTAGAGTATTCCGAAGTGAGCAGTTTGATAGTGAGTTTGTAAAGGTTCATAAAGTTTTTCTCGAGCGTGGCCGCGAGTTGGGGTGCCAAGAGGCCTGTGATCTCCTGATGACCAATAAAAGTCTTCCGGGTTATGATCCTAATCTCCCACGCAAAGTTAAGGATATTGTTAGGGGTTTTAAGAAAACCAAATGGGAATGCATGGAGAGTTTAACTTCGTCTTCTGACTTGCCTCCGAGTTTGCTTCGTAGTGTGTTGGATCGTGGTGATAGTGGTACGGGTGAAGGGTCTAGCAGTCCACCTGCAGCATAAGGTGTTTAAGCTCCACACTAAGTAATGGTGGTGTGTATCTCTGTTACTTCGTAGTCGGATTTTCCTTGTAACAAGTATCGGCTACCTGTTCTATTTCCTATTTCCCAGTTTGTTGCATGCAGTTGTGTTAAGTTTATGTATGTAATGAAAAAGTGTTTAGTAGCTTGGTACCTATATATCTTCTTGTAGATTAAGAGTATTAAAAAATATATATAGAGTATGTGAAAGATCATGAAGTAAGACCCACAAAGAAATGATGATTCCTTAATTGGATGATGGGAAAAAGTCCTTTTATTTGTAGTATGATGTAGAAAGCATCTGGAGGGTTTCTTAGAATTCAAACTAATAATACCCTCCTGATATGTATACTATGGTAATACTTTACGTTGTAAATAAGTTAAATATAAGAAATTATATTTCAAAGTTGTATAGTTAAACATGGAAAATTGGTAGTGTTTGATGTTTTGTAAAAATTGATGGTACCTACGTCAACTAAATGGTAATAGCTAAATGATGATCATGTTTTTCTATGAACATGGAGTACTACTTAGGAGGAAGCACAAGAATTCCACCATTGTGAAACATTTTAATCTTTGGTTAATTGCTTAAAAATGTACTATATTTGTCACCTTTTGTCATTATATGTAGACAACTATTTTTTTTGCCATTGTGTCGTTCAACTTTTAAATTCGTGCTATGCGTGTATTTTGTGACCATTTTACCCTCACATTTTTCAAATTTTGAAGGGTAAAATGGTCATTTTACATGCAGAAATAGTCGTATAATACATACAATAGCACTAATTCAAAAGTTGAGCGACATAATGGCAAAAAAAATAGTTGTCTACATACAATGACAAAAAGTGGCAAGTATAATACATTTTTAGGCAATTAACTCTTTAATACATATGCAAGCTTATATGTGCATCTTTAAAAAAGGAAATAGAAGCATTATTTTAACTTCTATTAGCGATTCAAAGACTAGTATCATGACCATGTAAAGAGTTATGCACATATGTAATTTCACTGTGTATGTATGCATTTCCACTTTTTTTCGTTGTGTATATTTATATAGACGAAATTGTTGTGGCCAGCCATGACTACCTATTATTTTTGGCTTCTAACTATTATTGCCGTCACAATATTTTAATCGATCATTGTGTCTTTGTAACAAAAATCGTCCCTTTGCTTGCGGGATATGATCCAGATTGTATCGTGATGCTTTATTAAGCTCTTATCCCTTTACGTGCATGACGTTTATTGTTGATCTTTGCACAAGACTTGTCTTGCTTTCTTGCATTGTATATACATATACAAGTATACGGGTTTTTACCAAGAGTACACTCTCAATAAGACTGTAATTTTTTTATTTTTTTAACTCTATAATAAATAATAAAGCATCGAGAGGTAAAAATTTTCCTTTTATTCAAGGACGTAGAAATGCATGTATTATTTATGTACATCCTACTTTTGAAGTATGTCATCGTGACAATGCCTCATTTATTAGGTTGTTAGAAATTGAACTTGCGAAAATTACTAATGTGCCATGTTCTTGGTACCAATTTCCCGTTCAAGTCCTTGAGCACGTACGTTCCCGGAAGTTTAGACTCGATAATTTGATACAACCCTTCCTAGTTTGGGTCAAGTTTCCTTTGCCCCTCTTGTCGGCTTGCCTCGTTTTTGCAAAGTACAAAGTCCCCAACCTTGAGGTATGTATGGTGAACTTTGGAGTTGTAGTATTGATCCATCTATTGTTTGTATCTGGCTTCACGTAGTGCCGTAGGTCCTCATCGTTTTCATGCTCGTTATATGAATAGATACGATATGTGGGAATTTCGATTTCTGGTGGCAGGACTGCTTTTGATCCGTAAACTAAATTGAACGGGGTGCAATGATTTCTTGTTTTTGCTGTTATACGATAAGTGTAAAGTATGTTTGGTAGCTCTTCGACCCATTAACCTTTTTCTTTACCTAAACTTGTCTTGAGTCCTTGTAGCAAGGTCCGATTTGTTACATCTGTTTGACCATTTGCTTGTGGATGTGCTACAGGTGTGAACTGTTGTTTAATATTGAGCTCGTTACACCAGTCGCGGAATGGGTTTTCTGCAAATTGTTTACCATTATCACTGATTATGATACATGGGATTCCGAAATAGCACGCGATGTTGTTCCAGAAAATTTTGAGAATATTGTTTCCAGTGATAGTAGCTAGTGGTGCAACTTCCACCCATTTTGTGAAATAATCAATTGCGACAACCAAAAACTTAACACATCCTGGTGCTTTGGGAAAGGACCGACCAGATCAAATCCCCATTGGTAAAATGGCCACGGACTAGAGATACTCAACATGTAACATTGTGGTTTCCACATTATAAGAGCATGTTGTTGGCAATTAATACATGCGCTGACGACCGTGTTCATATCATTGTACATGGTGGGCCAGAAGTACTCGAGTCGTGCTACGTTTTGTGCGATAGTTCTTTTGTGCATTTTCTTGCCCTGACTTGTGCCACCACAAGACCAAAGTGTGCTTCGACTAGTCACTTATAGGTGTCTTGGCGGAGAGTCTAGGTGCGCAAACGCATTACAAAAAATATCGCAAGTCTCAATGTGTCAAGTCGCCTTTCCTATATAAGATGTCATTGACTTTAGGTGAGTACAGAGGCTGCTTTGACACCCTATGCCTTTTCATTTGCGGCATACCACGATTCCTTCCCTAGGATGATAGTCTCCTAGTTTTCAGGTAGTTGTACTGGATCCATCCAAGGTTGTGTCCGGGTAGCTTCAGTAATTTACATGGGGTGCCTTAATTTTCTAGTGCCTCGACATGGAATGACTTTTACTAGGACCTTTTCTAATTGAGATGTAGAAAAGGAACAAAGGTTGCCAATACTATACTGAGTCCGTCGGGGCATATTTATTCTTTAGAGATCGAGTGGATTTGCGTGATTGAAAAGCTTTAAAACTCTTTCCTTGTAAAGCTTCAGAATTTTTGCTAGATACTTTTCTCCGATTCTTCCCTTTCTATTTATTTTTTCATACGCGGACATTTGGGGGTTAGTGACTAATAGTAAATCCGTGTAGACCGCAAATGGAATCCTAGCTACATCTCTGTGAAGAGTTTCACATCAACCTGCAATATTAACGCTTTAAGATTCTGAGTCATTGCATTGGTGATGGATTACGGGGGGGGGGGGGGGGGGGCGGAGGGGTGGGAGGGGGGGGGCAATCGGAAGGCTTATCTTACTCGTTATTTCCATACTATTCCTTCACGGGTATCGGTTATAATCAGTAGGCCAGCTCCACACCTTCGTGTTGCTTATGCCCATCTGGTGTAATAAAGCCTGACTGGTATCCGATTTGTATCTCAGGAGCGTTAGTCCTCTCATTTTTCTTCTTCTTTTTTCTTTGATTCTCCATGAGAGGTATTGTTTGGGCATTCGGCCAAGAAGTCTGTAATTACTTGTCCTTTGACCGATGACCAAGGTTTGTATGAAATGTCATGTTCTCCTAACTCTATAGCCCATTTTGCTAGTCTACTTGAGTTTTCTAGTCTGAGTAATACTTGTCAGATTGGTTGGTCTGTGAGCACGCATATCGTATGAGCTTGAAAGTATCAGCGCAAACGACGTGTTGTGTGTACTACGGTAAGGGGTAATTTTTTGAGAACTAGGTAATTCATCTATGGTCCTTGTAATGCTTTGCTAAGAAAATAAATTGGTCGATTGATGTTCTCCCTTTTTGCCATGCGTACAGACCTAACAGTTTCATGAGATACTGCTAAATAGAGTTGTCTCTCTAGGTATCAGCACAATCAGGGCGGTAGGGACTGCAAATGTAGCTTGAGTTTCTCAAATGCTTCTTTCGCTTCTGGGCTCTACTGAAAATCTTTCTTCTCTATGCACCCTTTCAAAGTTTTGAAAAATAGAAGTGCTTTTCTGCTGACCTAGCTAGGAATCGGCCAAGAGCGACTAGTATTTCGTTAAGGCTTTATACCTCCCGTATTGTCTAAGGTTCCCCGTATTGACTAATAGTCTGATAACCATATCTAGAGACAATGCATTTCTATTCAATGACTTTTTAGAGGGTTAGGTTTTAATTCCTGTTTTAGTGATCATGGGTCTCCAGAAATTGCCATGTTTGTCAAACGCCCAAATCGTAACATTTTGTTTGTTTAGATTCCAACTTTCATGTTTACTTTAAATATCGGGTACAATGTAACGGAAAGGTTTCTTTCTTCAATATCACGAATCAAACGTCCTCGTCCTTACTTTTTATGACCATATCCACTCAACCATCATATCTTGATATTTTTGACAATCGAGTTTAGAGTAGGCTAGAGAATGCTGTTGTCTACTAATTCCGTTGGAAGGTTACGCCTCTATGCATTATTAGAGTCCAAATGGCATTTTCCTCCTCTCAGTAAAAAAAAGTCCCCTGTTCAGTGAAGATGTCGTCCTTGTCTGTTATCTCCTCGACCATGAGGGCGGACTTTGAGGTTACTCCTTTTGTATGTGCGTTCAACTAAAGCAAAAACATTTAAATTTATTATCATATAGGATTCAATCCTCTAGTCTAGTCTCATGTAGCGGTAGCTTTCTTTTTGGGCAAAGCTTTATTTAAGTGTCTCACGGTGAAGTTCGATGCACACACACACAAGTTCCATCAATTTTCTGCACCGATTACCAGATTAGCCACCGTCATGGTGAGGAAATGTACTACTATAAGTCATATCTGTGCCCTATATTCGAACTACTCTTAGTAACTTTGCAGTGATCGCATCATTCTGGTCTTTGTTAGCTCTAGTAAGCATTTTTCCTTCCTGTCAGATAGGGGAAGGTATGCAGGTGTCAAGGTATTACAGTTTGGAGGTTATGCGAACATCCACCTTGTGTTCATTCCATGTTATGTCAGCAAGGAGACCACCGGAAAAAATGACCTTATTCACCACATAAAAAACTCTCGCATCTCCTTCCTTGACTCGCTGGTATGGTAGATACTCGCGCCAAATTGTATATCGTTTGATCGAGATACATATGTTTACATACCACACTTCTTTTTCTATCACATTTTCCCGTGCGGCGCAGGGACGACTATAATGTTTCGCGCCTTCCTCCGCTCGTCTATTATATATTGGGATACGTAGATAGACATCACTGCTTATGATACTGAAGCGCACATCCCTCCTTATAATAGGGGGCATCCTGATTGGATGGGAAACTTGATGAGTGAGTGTATCTGTTATACTTCATAGTATTGCATAGAGTAAAATCCAATACACGAAAGCTAATAAGAAATGACAAAAGCTAATAGGAATGAAGGAGAGGAGCTAGAGAGTATTTTTCATCATTTTCTAAATTTTCATTTTAAAAGGGAAAATAGAAATGGGAGGGAGAAGTGAATTATAACAAATGTAAAACATGTATAAATACCCCTCCTAGATGGGTATTTATACTTATTGTTAAGCCTATTCTATTTTCCTAACTTTAGTCAAACCTTGGTCAACATAACTTAACTTTAACCAATATAGACTTTATTACTTTATAATTACTAATAAAACTATAAAACTAATCAAAACTATACAAAGACCAATTCATCTAATAATAAACACTTTTCTTGAACCTAACAATCTCCCCCTAAGGGTTGATAATTACAAACGCTTCATCGTCGGTAGAATTGGTCTTCCATTCATAAAAGATTCCCATCTTCTCATTTGCTCTCGGTGTCGCTTGGTTATTTCTCTTTCAAATGTTTTTAATATGTCACGATCTAATTCACCAAACAGAGGTGGTTTTCTCTATGGTTTTAATTGAAAGATCTTAAGCTTTACCTCTTTCAAAACCTTTTCCAATGTAGCATCACAAAACTTCACAATCTCCATCAAGTACATAACCTATTTCTCATCTTTGCTATTCAAATAAATCAAACCTGTAGATGGCTTGTCAACTATAGAGTACGGTTCATGTGCTTCAATACCTGGAAATGTCAATGTTGGTGCGGTTAAGTTGACCTTGATTTGATAACTTTCGATTCCCAACTGAAAATCATGAACTCTCTCCCAGATTACATGACTTCTGGTGAATGTTATTAATGAATTCATCAACTTGGTTTCTCGATAATTGACCTTCAATATCATTTTTATTCAGATACTTGAAGTCGGCTTCAGAAAAACTTTCTGGCTTATCATTTTCTCTCATCATAATTATTTGTTCCATGAAATCTAGACCATGTGGTTGATCAGTAGTTATTCTGACAACTTCTGTAATCCTGTGATTTGAGAAATAGTCTTCTGGATTGTTTTTGACTCTTTTTTGATTTTGCTTGTATACTCTTTTATGCTACGAATCTTTCCAATGTTGAATTGATAATTGTGTGTCTTCATTGAAAGTCTTGGATTCATCTTTTCTTCCAGATCAGCTTCTAGAAATCGTTCTGCGTGTATCTTGTAGAGCGAAAGAATATACTTCTTCTCCTCAGTATTTCCATTCTTTAGAAAGAATAGATCTTTGTTATACAAATACCTTAGAGGTTCATTGGGAAACCCAACGATTGTGGTCTAAAGAATACGGGAGGTCTTGGTACTGGACATCTTATATCCTCCTGTCTGCTTTCCCAAACTATTTGATTCTCTATAAAGTTCGTTGTTTGTTCCAAATGATAGACATACTCTTCTTCTTTCTTGAACTGATTACTTAACACATCATTTAGTGTAGCCCTCATTCTTTCATATTCAAAAATAGTTGGAACACGTTTATCAACCTCTTGAAGTTCTGTTATTAGCTCAGGTGTTTCATCTTCTGGAATTACCCCATCTTCATCAATAACTGTTTCCTCTACCCATGCATCCTATTCTTGTTGTTGTTTCTTGGATACAAAGTCGTAGAATCTTTAGCTGAATGCTTTGATGAAGAACCCCCTGCAGACTTTGAACTTTTTGATGTCTTATGTCTTTTCACTCTTTTCTCCCCCTCAAGAGGAGCATCATCCTCTTGATGGTCATCATGATGTAAGTGAATTTCATCTTCCTTGTAAGAAATATTAGAGGTTAAAGGCTTTTCAAATTTATGTTTTAGTACCTCCCACAATGCTGGATCATTAGCTTGATCTTGAAGACTTATTTTCATCTTGAAATACAGTTGTTGTTGGAGATCAGTTGATGAATATATTTCGGTTGAAGTGATTATGATAAGATGAACTTGAATAACATTGCTTTGGACGTAATTATTGAAAATTTTGTTGGGATTAAAAGCTTCATAAGGCTGTTTGGAATTACTGCTGCTCTTATCAAAGTTAGTTTTGCTCAAGAAGAAAGGTTTGTGTTACTACTGCTAGCACAAAGATTATGAAAAATACTCTAAATAGTTAGTACTGCCAGTATAAACTTAGTACTGCTAGTGTAACTTAGAACTGCTAGTATATGTTAGTACTGCTAGAGTAAAGTTAGTACTACTAGAGTAAAGTTAGTACTGCTGGTGGAGAATGAAGAATATATTCTAAGTAGTTACTACTGCTTGTACACAGTTAATGCTGCTGGTGTATAAGTCACTGTTGCTAGTGTTCAGAGTTAATGTTGCTGGTACAAAGTTACAACTGCTGACAGAGTTACAACTGCTAATGGATAAAGATTGATTGAAGATAAAGATTGCTTATGTGATAAGTATGAGATATTTTTGTAAAAGATACATATAAGTTATTTGTTTAGAAGATCATGATAACTTAGGAAAATATTGTAAGCCGGTTAGGACTCCTTGGTGTATAAAAAGAGGTCCTATGGCATAGAGTTAGATATCTAGAAATCACTTGTTTTGATATCGATATAGCTTCAAGGTTTTGTAACCCTAACACTATTAGGAGTGTTCATATTATATTGAGGTTGAAAGTTTGGTAAACTATTTGTTATCTTATTCATATCATCTGAACCTTCCACTGAACCTACCTTTGAACCTCAACCTTCACCTGATGTAGAGCACCATGTTCCAACACCCAATGAATCACCTCTCCATGCTGTTCACTCACATGGAAGGGATGAGGGTAGCTTGAAACTAATTGAATTTACGAATTTGGTTACCAAACTATCTGAGAGGATTAAAGTCTTGGAGGATGATTTGAAGAAGACAAAACAAACTTACAGTTCTGCATTCACTAAGCTTATTCTCATGATTAAGAAGTTGGAGTCTAAAGTCAAGACTGGGAAAACAAGGAAGAGAGCAAGAATTGTACTTTCAGAGGATGAAGAAGATGATTCTTCCAAACATGGGAGGATAGATGAAGACCTTAATACCTACTTTGCTCAAGATGATGAAGTTGTTCATGATCAAGATATTGCTAAAGGAGGACAACCAGAAGATAGTACTGCTAGTATTACAGTTAGTACTGCTCCCATAAATGTTAGTACTGTCAGAGAAACTCATAGTACTGTGTAGAGTTATATTAGAGAGGAGTAAAGAGACAAGGAAGGATAAAGGCAAAGCAATCATGACTGAACCAGAACCTGTAAGAAAGTCCAAAAAGCTATTGGAACAAGAGAGACCAGGTTTAGAAGAAGCTATCAGATTGCAAAAACAAGTTGATGAAGAGGAAAAAGCACAAATTGCAAGAGATGAAGAGTAGCAGGACAAATTTTTAGCACTGGATGAAGAAAGAGTTACAACTGAAACTAAGACAGCCAAGGATATTGATTGGAATGATCCTTCAGTTCAAAAGTATTGGTATAAAAAGAATAAACCAAAGTCAGAAGCTCAAGCAAGGAAGAACATGATTGTCTACTTGAAGAATCAAAGTAATTACAAGATGAAAGACTTTGAAGGAATGAGCTATGATGAGATTAGGCCAATTTTTGAAAAGATATGGGATTTCAATCATAACTTTGTGCCTATGGATTTGGAAATTGACAAGGAAAAGAAGAAGCCTGCTGGAGTCTCAGAGAATTGAAATAGAACAAATTAAGAAGGAGATACTACAGGAAAAAGGAAGAAATCTCTTCCTAGAAAAGAACATGAAGTTTCTACAAAAGAAATAAAAGGTGTGGAACTATGATGATGAGAAGGAAGATCTCTAAAGGTTTTTTAGACATAGTTCTAGAGGGATGTTGCTGTAGATGCTGATTTTCTTCTCTACAAAGTATCTAATTATGGATTGGAAAGACTTTACACTTTATCAGAAAATTCTCGTTATTACAAAATAATTAGAGGTGATGTAAGCTCAAAAAAACTACAAGATTGTTAGTGAGATGTTATATGATTTGATAGACAAGATGTGAGGAGTTTATAAGGCTGGTCAAAGAAAGGTTAAGTTCTCAATCTAGAAGGATATGATTTAATGCTGTGGGGAGACTTGCATACACTTTTTGAGCCTGATGAGGAGAGTGAAATATGGGTGAATCAGAATGAGTATGATCTGATAAGTTGGAGTTTATGTGATTTTTGTGGAGTTCACATTCTGCTGATGAAAAATGGAATTGCCATACATATGCTTACAAAAACGAAGTATCATCTATGTCAAGAATATGATATCAAATATGCAGAGTAAAGGAGATTGGTGGTTGTCAAGAGAGCACACAAGCATATGATTACTAAAGGTCATCTGATCACAGTGAAGTGTAGATAAGTGTTTGAAAGAATCAATCACCAGAAGACAGAAGATTGAATCAGAAGAAAATTGAGATTAGAGGGTTAATCACAAGTTAGGGGAGGATTATTGGGCATAAATCTTCATCAAGAGTTAATATGCAAGGTATAAACAGTATATGGAGTAGTACAGCCAGTGTTGTATATATACTGCTAGAAGAAAAGTTAATACTGCTGATGCTTAATGCTGCTGACTTGGAGATAAGGATGCAAAGAGATAAATATGGAATGTATATATTTTAGGAAGTTATGTATATGATTATAATTGTAATTGATCCTAAAAGTTCGGTAGTTATCTTGTAAAGGACTCCTTGTGGTGTATAAAAAGAGATCCTAGGTTAAGGTTTAGAAGATATACTTAAGAGACAGATATACATCTTTGAGAAAGAAGATATAGCTTCAAGGTTTGTAACCCTATTTACCCCCCCCCCCCCCCCCCCCCCCCCCCCCCCCCCCCACCCTAAGAACCCGAGTACTGTATATCCTTCCTAATAAACTACTTGAAGCCAACCAAAAAATAAGACAACAAGATGTGTTTTGTTCATTGTTCATTGTTCATTGTTTAGTACTGTTTCATTGATATATACTTCTAGAGTATTGAAGTGTAGATTCCGCATACACTTTGATATACAAACAAAGTCTCTACTATTGTTATTTTGGATTTATCCAAGTAACATACTCTTTACAAGGTAAAGAATCGATCAAGGCTTGGGATCAACACTAATTACCTTTGTCCGCAAGGGTAACTTGGGAATTTCTTTATATACTTTTATATTATTATACGTGTATAGATTACGAGCAATCAATTTTTGGCGCCGTTGCCGGGGATTTGTGATTAAGATTCTTTCGTTTGAAGTTTGTCGATCGTGATTTGGAGAACCTTTCGTTTTCAAAAGTTACGTTTTTTATAAAAATAAAAAAAATATATATAAAAAAGTAAAAAAAATATAAAAAGTAAAAAATAATTTTCTTTTATTTTTATAATTATTATAAAAAAAATAAATCAAAAATATAAAAATTGTCCATATAAAAAAAATAAAAAAATTATAACAAAAGTTGTCAAGGACACCAATAAATAATTATCTTCCATTGATGTATTATCCATTAGTATGTTCCCGTAACCAAATGATTTAAAAACTTGCCATGTGTGTCACTTACCAAATACGGTCTCACTTAAAATTTTAAGAGCTACCGTGAAGTAAGTTTGATTATTTGGTTCAAGTTGTCTATCTCGTTATCCGTTAAAATAGATTGTTAAAAAAATAAAATAATAAATAAATAAAAATAATTTTAGTTTAAATTTTCTTTTTCTATTTTGTGCATGCGCACTCGTTCTCAAACCCGCAACCTTAACCTTCAACAACAAGCTTTCCCCGTGTATGTTGGTAGAATCGTTAAATTTAGAAGAACCTTTTGATAATCCTCCCCTAGTTCCAATGGCCGATAACCGGACTATGGCGAAAATTGCTCCAAGCACCCACCGAGGGGTACGAGGATGCAATCGTAATTCCCGAAATCAATGCTAATTTTGAGTTAAAGCATGGTTTGATCAATCTTGAGATCCAACAAGCAAGTTTTTCGGACAGGATAAAGAGGATCCACATGGCAATCCGTTATGTCAACAGATTCACCTCAACGATTGAGATTCCGGATGTCCGAGCACGCTCAATAAAGCTTATGCTTTTCCCATTTTCTCTCGCTCAGGTTCAGCCCGGACATTTGGGCTAGAGAAAGAACGTCCTCGAATCAATTTTTGACATGGGATGATCTTTTTCAAAATTCATTAATCAATTCTTTCCTCCTTAAAAAACAACAAATCTTAGAAACAAAATCACGAGATTTCAACAAAGATTTGACGAGTCATTTTACGAGGCTTGGGATCGATTTAATGATCTTCTTCGAGCATGTCCACATCATGGATTTTCAGAACTACATCAATTAGATACGTTTTACAATGCCTTAAATGCTAATGATCAAGATTCGTTGAATTCCGCTGCGGGTGGAAACTTTTTGGATAAGATGCCTCGTGAATGCTTGAAAATTATCGAGAGTAAATCCAAAGTTCGTAATTCACGAAACAAGGCAGTCGTTGCCAAAGTGAGTTTGAATTCATCTACCCCCGGAATTTCACCTGATGTTGCTGCTCTTACAACCGAAGTTTTTGAACTTAAGAGTATGATGAAGACTATGCTTATCGACAAGCAAAAGCCAAGCTCCCCGTGCCATTATAAGCGGTTCGAGACAACAGTTGTGTAACTTGTGGAGGAACTCATTCTTATAGAAATTGTCCAGCTACCGATGGCAATGTTTATCCTAGAAAATATTCAAAGAGTACATTCATAAGCTGCTGAGCTAATTTTAATCAACGAAATACCAATTCCTAGACTTCGATGGTTGGCATACAAATCTGACCTCTCTGGTTTTCCTCCGATTCAAAACAATCAAAACCGTTTCAATCAGAATCAAGGAAATAATTTCAACAAAAATCGGGGAACCAATTTCAATCAAAACCGTGGAAATAACTTCTACCAAGGACAAATTTACCAACGTCCGACTAGTCAACCACCGGTTTACCAAGCTCACCCTTATCAAGCTTCCGCTTCGTAAATGCAAGGTGTTTCAAAAACTGATTTTAAGAATTATGTCAAGGCTTCTTTTGTTGCAATACCCTTTGATGCATAATATTGAAGGAATATGCAAAATCAAGGCCAAGGTTTACAAAACCAGATGACAAATTTAACGGAAATGCTTTTTCTAAGTTCGTAAATTCTAATACCGCTTCGTCTTCGAGTTCAGGTTCTCTTCCAAGTAACACCGTTACTAACCCGAAGGAAGACTTGAAGGGTATTACTACCCGAAGCGGTGTTGCTTATCAAGGACCTACGATTCCTACTTCTTCTCCTAAAGTAGTGGAACGTAGAACCAAGGTGACAAAGGACACGGTTTTTCCTACTAATAACGGAATTACCAAAGACGTCTAACCTCCGTCTGTGTCCCAGTTTAAAACCAAAACACAGTTTCCGAGGCCAGTTGTTGCTCCCGTTAGCTTGATGCGATGCTAACCCAAACCGTCGTATTCCTTATCCTTCAGGCGGAAATGATGATAGCGCGTGAAAACGCTAACGAAAAAAAAGAGGAAATTCTACGAAATCTTTAAAGGATACATGAGTTCAAAATTTGCTTCATGGATGCTTTGGACTCTTATGCCAAATTTGCTTCAACTCTTAAAGCGTTAATCGGAAATTTAAAGAAAAAAACTTAGAGAGATAGGCCTAGAACCCCTTTGATCGTACATTACTTGACGGTCATTACTTAACAAGTTACCCGAAAAAAAAACTTGGTGACCCCGGCAGATTCCTTATTTCCTGGTAAATTTCCAGGGATGGGACGAGTGCGTAGCCATTGGCGATCTTCCAGGCAAGCCTAATCTCATGCCATTTTCCGTATGGAAAACGCTTAACCTTCCAAACCTGACTCCGACGTGCATGACATCATAGAAAAACTAGGGGAACCGTTCGATCTCCCGGCCCGATCGGTAAGTGCTAAAGTATGTCATCGTTAAAGATGTGTATTCAAGTTCTTGTCCGGACTTCGTGTCGTGATTTTGGACACTGACCTCGAGTACTCTTAAGTCTACGGGAGGTGTTTTCTTTAGACGGTCGGCTTTGATAGACGTGTTTACGAGGTGAATTACACCCTTCGACCGTGGGCAATGATGGCCAATTACTTACAATCTTGATAAACTTCGAGATACTCGTTAATTATAATATATGACGGCGAACGAATCGACGTTGTGAACGATTTGTTTGTGTAGGAGTCTCTCAGGAAGTTCTAGGTTTTTTCTGACATGATCGCGTGTGGCATCCTACTCCCGGTATGGGACCCGATAGTTTCAATTCTTTCTTCCGACTTCTCTCCTTTCGTGGATAGTGATTTTCTCCTTCTCGAAGAAGCTGATGCTTTTCTTGCTCTAGCCGACGATCCAACTTCACCGGAAGTTGATGAATCTTATTATGACCCAGAGGGACATTCTTATTCTCGAAGCACTCCTTAATAGTGATCCTTCACTACTCAAAACAAGGAATTTATTTGCGGGAAATTAGAAAGAACATTAAAATTTGTGAAGTAAAATGCAAATCTTCAATTGATGAACCTCCCGAGGTCGAACTTAAGGACTTACCGCCTCATCTCGAATATGCATTTTTGGAAGACAACAACAAGTTGCCAGTCATAATTGCCAAAGATTTGAGTGTCGATGAAAGCTGCTTCATGACGGTTTCTAAAGTCCAGTAAGAGAGCCATCGCTTGGAAATTCTCCGACTTAAAGGGTATTAACCCAGGAATTTGGTTCTTATAAAATTCTTTGGAAGAGATATGAACTAGCGGGCCAACATCAGAGAAGGGTTCATCAAAGGATCCCACGATGTGTCATTAAAAAGAGGTTGAAATACTTCTTACGCCAGATTAATCTACCCCACATTCTCGGGATATCGTCCATTGGTAGCCCGGTGACTGTGTGCCAAGAAAGGTAGGGAATGACTGTAGATACCAATGATGAAAACGAAATTAGTACAACTAGACTTGTAACGGGATGGTGGTTTGTATTGATTATCGTAAGTTGATCCAATGCCCACGGAAAGGTACCACTTTCCCCTTCTTGTTCATGGATCAAATGCTTGAGAGACTCGCGGGAAATGAATTCTATTGTTTCCTCGACGGTTTCTCGGGTTATTTCCAAATTCCAATTGATCCAAAAGACCAAGAAAAGACCACATTCACCTGCCCATACGGAACGTTTGCTTACCGCCGCATGCCTTTTGGCTTATGCAATGCACCAGGCACGTTTCAGAGGTGTATGATGGCAATCTTCCATGACATGATTGAAAAGACAATGGAAGTCTTCATGGATGATTTCTCGGTTTTTGGAAATTCTTTTTCTACGTGCCTCACCAATCTAGATAAAATGCTTAAACGGTGTGAAGACACTAATTTAGCTCTAAATTGGGAAAAAAGCCATTTCATGGTTAAAGAAGGTATCGTATTAGGACATAAGATCTCGAAGAAAGGAATTGAAGTCGACAAAGCCAAGATCGATGTGATTTCTAAGCTACCTCACCCAACTACCGTCAAGGGTATTCGAAGTTTTCTCGGGCATGCTGGTTTTTACCGTAGATTCATCAAAGATTTTTCAAAGATTTCTCGACCCATGACCCACCTTCTTGAGAAAAACACCCCGTTTATCTTTTCAGAAGAATGCATTCAAGCCTTTCAGACTCTAAAAAAGAAATTAACCGAAGCTCCAATTCTGATTGCCCCCAATTGGGACCAACCTTTTGAACTCATGTGCGATGCAAGTGATTTTGCAATAGGTGCAGTTCTGGGGCAAAGGATTGAGAAGCATTTTAGGCCAATACATTATGCAAGCAAGACAATGACCGAAGCGGAATCAAACTACACAACAACGGAAAAAGAGATGCTTGCCGTGGTGTACGCTTTTGAAAAATTCCGATCATATCTTATCATGAATAAAAGTGTTGTGTATACGGACCATTCTGCCTTAAAATACCTCTTCAACAAGAAAGATGCCAAAGCAAGATTGCTTAGATGGGTTTTACTTCTCCAAGAATTCGATTTTAAAGTGATTGATACCAAAGGAGCTGAAAACTATGCAGCCGATCACCTTTCACGTCTAGAAAACCCGTATGAGAATGTTTTTGATCCTAAGGAGATTAACGAAACCTTTCCTCTTGAGACATTGAATACGGTGACTTCTCGTGATAACCAAAGTACCCCGTGGTTTGCCGATATAGCAAATTACCACGCGGGGAATTTCATCATCAAAGGAATGACAACTCAACAAAAGAAGAAATTTTTCAAAGATATTAAGCACTATTTTTGGGATGATCCTTATCTTTTTCGTATATGTGCGGATCAAATCATCCGAAGGAGTTTTGCGGTCCTTCTCGGTGGAAAGAATTGAGCAAGGAATCAGGTAGTAAAATCCTCCCATGTGGAGATAGATCCTGCAGGAAGACGTTCAAGCCAATTGCTAGCTTGATCGTTTAGGGAAAATTGAAATAAACGCAGGCGCGTTCTTTCCCTATTTTCACCGTCAAGGTCAAGTGAGTCCACAAGTTTAAGGAAATCCTTAAGGTGTTGGTTTGGATCCTCAGACCGAAGTCCGTGGAATGAGCATTCGTTTTGCACCAACCGGATGGTGTCGGATCGAAGAGGTACCACGTTGTTCCCTACGGGGAGCTCAATGGTATTCCTGTAGCCCTTGTGGCTTGGTTTGGAGTAGTCTCCTAGAGTACGGATAGGATTCTCGTCTCCCATGATGGTTGATGAGAATGGGTTACGAAACAGATAACACGAAGAAAAGATAGACTACAAGAAAGCTAATATGCGGAAATTAAATTCTCACTTGAAAGGATTCAAGCGAGTAGAACTAAGCTAAACTATGATCAATACCTAACTATTCCTCAGGTGGCGGTACCAAAAACTTGATGCGGTCGTCGTAGGACTTCTACAAGAAGTTTTACAACTCCCTAGGCAGAGCACCTAATCGTTGTAGTAGTAGTATAGGCAAGACTTGGGGGGTTGTTATCATTCTCTAAGGGAATAGGTTGGGAAGGCTCGAACAGAGCTTAACCAAGATTTACGGGATTGAAAGGAGATTATTTTGGTATTTTTATATTTTATAGAAAGCAGGTAAATCAAAGGTTTGAGATGTTAGTTTGTTTAACTAATTATAATCTAAACTATTGTGATAACTTTATGATAAAATGATGTATTTGTTTAATCATGCATTACACATTACATTGCTTCTCCTAATCCTGTTGCCTTGTCACACTCGTGATGATCTGTGTAAGTATTTCCTAAGTCATGAACGAATTACACGAACCCGCCGTCTAGTTAATATTCCGTTAAGGAAACGTATAAGTAAGATAGTATGAAGACTATTACAAGGCCCCTAAGAGTATATTAAATGCAATTGAAATATCTTACGAGGGATCAACCATATTAGGGGTAAGGTAGTATGAAGACTATTACCGATGATATCCTTTCTACACACTTGCGTTTCCCTAGACGTCTATGATAATTTAATATCTCATGGCTAGTTTTCTAAAGCCAAACACATACATTCATCATAAGAAGCAACAGTAAAAGGATCTACAATCCAACTTTATGCAATCATAAGCAATAACCAAATTTGGGTTCTAGCTAACATGTTATAAAAAAAGCAAGAACATGATACAATCAAACAAGACATAGACATATTAAATGATTAAAGATAGATAATATTACGTGATTAAAACATGGATCAAGTTCAGTTACAATAGGGTTTTGAGGCCCTAAAATCGGCCTAGAAGCTAACAAAATACTTAGGGTTTGGCTCTCAAAAGTTATACAAAGTTACACACTTAAAACCCTAAATTTAGCTTAATATATATAGGGAAATCGTCGCGACGGCGTCCAGTTATGGTCGTGACGCCGTCACAAGATAGAATCTTCTAGGTCTGATATGAGTCTATTACGTCCTGATGCCATCGTTAATTTCCTAATTTGGGGGGGTGGGGGGGGGGGGTTGGGGGGGGGGGGGGGGGGGGGGGGGGGGGGGGGGGGGGGGGTGGGGGGGTGGGGGGGGGGGGGGGGGGGGGAAGGGTGGGGGACGTCACTAGATAGATCGCGACGGTGTTACTTTATGCATGCGACGCCGTCTCCATGCTCTGTATGCACAATCCTTCAAAAGATTTGGTGTAGGGCTGTTGTCTTGTCTGTTTCTTCATCAAATGAGCCCAAGTCACATGTATTTCCTTCCAATGCCATTCAAGTGCTAAAAGCCTAAAAATAATCAATTAAGCACATATTCTGGGCATATTTGCATGATTTAAGGGGTTAAATGACCTTAAAATAATGTATTAAATGACACATCATCAGTTACATCTTTCATCTCCTAAAATATTTACAAGAAACTTTATTTCAATCTAATAAAAAAATCTTACTTAGATAAATAATTGTTTCTAATTATGTTCAATAACATAATCTATTTTCGAAAAGTAAAAACCAATTTACTCCCATTAGCTTTGAGATGTACTCATGAGATATCTTATTTATAAGTAAAAATAAAATCCAACAAGTGATTTATTTAACAATTAAAAATTAAGATTTATGCTATTAGAGTTGCGTGATTTTAATCATACTTGGATTCTAGCATTTTTGTATACTTTCTAAAGATTTATTGGATTAACAAAACCTTATTTGATTACATATCGTCCTCGCAAGATAATCATTCAATAAAGAGTTCTTGAAATCCAATTTATCATATTTCCTTCCAAGAAAATAAGTATGATAATTCTATCATCTTTATATATATTTAAAGTTCGTAAATGAGGAAGTTTTAATCATAATCAATTACTTGAGTATGAGTAAACACTTATGTCATTTGACGTGCAATAAATATGTATACAAATATTGTCCTTATGAGTCTTCTCTAAAAGGAAACTCATTCAAACCGATAGATTAAAGATAAAACAAATTCTAAGAATATGATTATCTCTTTTGGACATCATCTCTTCATTCATAGTCTTTGAGTCATTCATTAAATCCAAGATCTAATAATGCATCTCCTATGGTTAACAGGTTCATAATGATCCTCTAACTCATAATCCTCACCATTGATATAGAAACATATCATGAGGTATCCATGCGGATCTATGAATATGAGTAAACTTATTCTGAGGTTCAACATTTTTATGTTTTGCCTTAGTATGACATTCGCTAGTGCGTTTAGAAGGTTTATGTATCTTCCTCTTGAATTAATTCAAGACCTACAATACTCCCACTCGCTTCTTGCAAAGTGAGACTCCCACTCGCTTCTTGTATATTTAAGACTGTTTTCAAATAACACAGCATGACGAGCAATAGAAACTTTGTTCTCGTGTGGGTTATAGAAATGGCATCCCATTGTTTCCTTTGGGTATCCAACAAAATACACTTAACAGTTCTAGTTATTTGTCAATAATAATCTCCAAGAGATTTTTACCAAATTTAGAACTTTAATGAGATACATCTCTAACCTTCTAGGTTGGAGTCTAATTAGGTATATCCATAATATACTCACATATCTAACCTTGATATCTTTTAGGAGTTAAATAAGTTAAGGTCATCATGAATCAAAATAATATCGATATATGGTTTGATTACCCTAGTTGGACATACCATAAAATGTGGTAATCCAATAAGATTGATCTTATACTTTTATGGCTTTTCCTATTATACCAACTTAAGTTAAAACGTAATGGTATCAATAGTATTACTAAGCCAATTGCATCCTTTATAAGTCTTTGATCAAGTCAATGACTTAATGTGTATGTACTAACAAGTAGACATAAACGTCTAATATATTACTGTAAAAGGCATATCTAAGTACTTGCTTACTTAATACATTAAAAGACTTGCATTAATACATTAAAAGAACTTGCATAATCCAATATAACTGTAAAAGCCTTTGTTTACGGTATTCGTTGCATCAATACATTAAAAGAACTTGCATAGTTCATTTTCAGTATTTTTTATAATACATCCCTTAAAAACTAACTACCCATGTTTATATAAATAAACAATTAATTTTACAATGGTCTAAGATCCAACTTGACGTTCTACCATTAATGCAGATGATCTACTAGAAATGGTATAACTCAAAAGGTAATATGCGGGAGATAATTGCCAACATGTGCAACTCTTAGCCATTATGGGGCACAAGGCAATATAATTCAGAATTATAATGTCAAGTAGCATATTTAACTCCATCGTGTGCCTTGGGTCGAAGGTCTGACCAACCATACTCGATATAAGTCGTCCAATACAAAATATGTAATTTTACAGTCTCAGGTCTGACCATACGATTGTTATATTACCTTGTTTTGCAATTCACCTAAGACTGTCTTAGAGTAAAAAACAAACTCTAGTGATTTCATACTTGGATGGCAAATGACTTAATTTTAAGGGTATAAATATCTTGATAAAAACAAGGTTGCCAAAAATGTGTATAAAGAAGTATGCATACAACCTTATAACACTAGTTATTTTTTTAAACATTTCCATTTTTGTTTTAAAAACTTTCTATAAATAGAAATCCCATAATTTTATAAACCATATGCCATTTATAAAATTAGGGTTACCATGTTTACAATATTTCCATGTATGAGTGATCTTACTACGGATAAGGTTAATTCCCCACGGGAAATAATCAAACCCTAGTAACAATTACGACATACTTTTAAATATTGTTAAAACGTATATGTAAAATTGTTTATTCTTGCGTTGTTTCATCGCGGGTTTCCTTGCGAAAACCACTAAACCCATGCGTTATAGAACGTTGCAAGAAATAATAAATTTACGTATACAATCCATAATTTAGCAAAGTGTACATATCAATATACGTACAATAAGCATTTTAATCATGTACTTTTAGTCCATGTTAATTTTGAAAATCATTTTTTCATTTTATATAAAATAAACGCCACAATATAAACATGCAAAACATATTTACCAAATTAATCATACTAAACAAAATCATTTACGTAATTAAAACAATAATTTAACAAAAGTCTTCTCATCTTTTGCAATTAGCCAATTAATTTACGTAATGATGTCATGCATACCATACTAAACAAGCATGCATAAAATATATTTAGCTTAATAACCATGGTTTACATGCACGTAATCTATGGTTGATAATTTATAAGCAATAAATAAGGTATAATATATTTAAATTCGCAAATTATAATATATGCATTTATAATAAGCGAAACAAATCTTTCTAAAATATAACCATATTTTATGTGATATTTAGGGTAAAATATCTCACTAAATAATATCCTAAAATATGTTTTCACATAAAAGGCAAGAAATATTCATAAATATGCATTTATATTTTAGCCGGATCTTCCAAAATACATACCATATTTATATTTTCAGATTTTATACTTTTTATATTAGTAATTCTTTCAGTAAATAAATTCCTAAAATAAATTAAACATACAAAAGGCAAGAAAATATTCACAAAATATATGTATTTTAGGTATTTTACCGTTTTTATGTAATTATAACGCTTATATGAGCGGCTCGTGATGCCATTGTTGGAAATCGTTATCTAAATAACCTAATATTGCATGAATATTAAACGAGTTACGCAGCGGGATAAAACTCATATAGCACTTATAACTAACATAAAACATAAACAGAAAACATGCCGAATAACAACACAAGCGAATACGTGAAAGATCCGATAGATTCTTCGAGTACACGCTTCGTGTGTAACTAATTCACGAAAACCAAACCCTTCAAGTTACTAAAGTAAGTAACCTCTAAGCGTATCATACGCTACACGTCAACCAATACCACCTGAATGCTAGTTCCACGAACAAATGATCAAGAATACATAAAGTAATCAAACTCAAATAATTTATCCCCAAGGGATTGTTTGGTTGGAAGCCTACTAGGAGAAGAGAAGGAAAAGGGATGAGAACTATGAGCTGGGGGATCCTCCTTATATAGTATATGATTTTAAGGTTTACCTAAAATACATAACTTGAAGGAAAAGATAGCTCACAGACCCAATCCAATCATTTGGATCCTCTATGCCGGTCGAAATCTCCTACAACACCCTTTGGTGTTGACTTTTTGACTTTTCTAATATTTATGGTTAATTACATTTAGTTACCCATTAATTAAAAAGCCTTATAGTTAATTATTCGTAAACGATCTAATTAACGACCGTTAGCATTCTATCGTTGGAATATTAATATAAATAATAAATGTACACTTATATTATTATATACATTAATCGAGTATTAATACATATATAATAAATATACGTTTATATTATTATATATAAACCAATAGAGTGATATCTATGTGTATACGTGTGTGACCCCGTAGGCTCACGTATTCCTAGCCGTATAAATATTCATATGACATGAGCACAAAACCAACAATTTGGATTTGCTTACAAGCAAACCAACAACTGCCAATGGTGTCTTAAAAAAGAACTTTTTTAAGCTTGACCTATCTATTGAAAATCTAAAAGGATTAACGTAATTCCTTATTGCCAACAGTAAAAGAGGCACGGTCGAAGGCGAGTGAGGCTGGAGCTCAAGTCGAAGAAAAATAAATTAAATACTTCGAGAGGGAAGCAATAACATGTATTAATGAAGGTATTGTGTGTTATAACCCAATGCCTCATTTTTAGGAATAATGAGAATTCTCTCTTTATTTATAGAGTTCTTTTAGTTATCTTTACATTTTAGCATAAAAGAAATTGAATGCAACAATCCATCAAAATCTGACTCGCGTTGTTTGATTAGACTCAGAATTGCAAATAGGAAGCTTGGTGATGTTGATTTCTGTTGGAGTAACACAGCGGCTGCAAAGGCTGATTGCACTATCACCGGTTTACTTTATGTTATTAGCAGGGTTTACGTCAAATATGGTACATATAGTATTTTCAACTATTAGGTACTCTCTTTGACTTTCATGGTCAAATTTAGGACTTTCATTATTCCAAATAACATAGCGTCTACCCTCTACACAAATATGACATAACTAAACTAATTTTCCAACCACTATATTGAGTTACTAATATGGAGATACACAACAAGTGCCATCATTATAGGCCAAATATTTAATTGTTATAAACAACCAATACTCAAATGGTGTAACAAATACGATTTCCTCATGCCCGCAAATTATGTAACTAACGTGAGTATTCAAAAGCTTTGACATAAAACAAAGTATCAAAATAAAATATGTTATTATTATAGTGGCAAATAGTTGAACCATTTAGGCTTTTATAACACAATAACACTTGCAAATTAATGAATCATTGTAACTCACATGCTTTAAAATATTGAAGCATGTGAATGGTTAACTGGTTCTTTAAGTGGCCTTGAAGCACCAACCTTGGATGCAAGTTTTGCCTAAAATTAAACAATAAACAGAGGCTTCATCAAATTCAAGCTTATTCTTTAAAAGTTCCACCTGATAGCATTAACTGTTTAACAGCAGAGGAGGCAGCAGATACATAGCATCAACTATAGAGAATAAGCAGTGTAAATATTTTAAGAAGCAGTGTAAATAGTTTTAGTTTCTGTAAAAAGTTTGTATCTTTATTCCTGGGTTTTGGTTTAAGTACAAGTAAAGTTTAATTACAGGTTAACTTGTTGTTGGACATTTATGTTTTGGGTGAATATTTTAAGTAATATAAATAGTTTTAGTTTGTGTTAATATTAGTATCACAGCTGGAAATCCTGTCAAGAAGATTCTTCTCAAATTGAATCTATCTGATCACAGGTCAATCCTCACGGATTCGAAGGTTTCTCCAACCAAACCTGGGCGAATGACAAAGCCATATTCGTCCCCCTGCTTTATTGCTAACTGTTTTATGCAGGCTATGTAAAATGGTGGTGGAGGTTCCTGATTCCAGCTGGCTCACAAGATCCATAACCACATGCTCATACCCGACCGACAAACATAAAGTCATCATGAAAGCTCAAGTACATGTTTCAAGACTTCCGCTACTCTGATACCACACATCTTTCTAGAAGTGTCAAAGTGTTAAAGTTAAAGAATTTCAAGAAAGATGCAACATTAAAGCTTTTCAAGAATGGTATGAGCATGTCGGTCCAGAAGTCGCAAGTCCACAAGGTGGCAAAGTTACAAGTTGGCGTAGAGATTATGCTTGGTTGATGATCTCAAGATGCTCAAGATCACTATGTCAAATACAAGTTCAAGGAACAAGCTCAATCCAAGAAGTCAATGATCACTACAACATATTCACAAGAGAAAGTCAAGAGTACGAGCTAAAGACTAGGGATAAAGCATAGTATGCTAGGTTTAAAGTTTGTAAATTGGAGTGACCTCCCTTAGGGGGAGATTGTTGGAAACACGAAAAGTGTCGGTCACTTCCAAAGTTGTAACAAGTCTTAGCTCGTAGTTAGTATAAGGATTAGATTAGTAATCTAGTCCGGCCCAAGGCCCATGGGTGGCCCAACTCCAGCCCATGGGCCGGCCATGGTAGTATTTATACACCCTCTCCTAGTCTTGGAGAGGGTTGGTTGTTCCATTTGTTTACACACATTCCATAATACATTCATCCATTCCATCCATCTTTCTTTCTAACAATCCAACCCACATCTCACTTATTGTTCTTGGTTGATTCATTAGATTACTAGTATTCTACAAAAATGAAGAAAATTAGTTGGTTCCCCCTCCTCTTTGTCTTGTTCGGCACAAACAAACACCCCATGCACCTTGGTGAGCAAGTTTGAATTCAAAATCAATAAGACAAGCCTTGATTACATGTTTAGCTCTAACTTGAATTTGATTGGAGGATCAAATTGGTCCCCTCTCTTCCCTTGTCTCTTGTACACGAAACATACACAACATACACTTAGTGTGTGAAGTAAACTTTGTATTATTTATATCTTGTTGCTTTCATTTTCTTATTCATAACACACACACACTAAAATTTAGTTTTCTCTCTTCTTCTTTGCCTTCTTTTGTTCGAACCACCCAAGAAACACACATAATTTCATAATTTTTCATCTTTGATAAAAAACACTTGAAGATTTATTGAAGGTTTGATCATTTGTATCATCTAGGTATTAATTAAACAACATTTGGGTTGTTCTAATCTCATTCTTCCTTCTAAAAACCTTCCAACTTTGTAAGTCTTCAAATTCTTAAATAACTTGTACTTTTCTTATCATCTTGATGCATACATGCTAGTTGTACAACTTATTTTGTGAAAACAAGATTTTAAAACTACATAAACCCTAAAAGGGTGTATATATGGTTAGAAAAATATATATAGAAATATAAGAAAATCTTAGTTTTGTGATCGTGGTTATTTTCGTGTAATAAAAATAGTATGCTATAACTTATTTTATTTGGCTTATTGTAATAAGCTTATGGAAAAGCTCATTTTGATTATCTTGAGCTTATTAGGGCTTATATTTGGTTCGGCCAAACTAGAAAAGAAAGAAGAAATATTTGTTTAGCTTATTTTGGTTTGACTTATATTTTATTAGCTTATTTTCTAGCTTATTTTGAAAGGACAAACGATAAACTTATCCGACTTAATAAATAAGCTCGAATATACTTTATTGGGGCTTATAGCCGCGTCCCACATACAAGACCCAACACCATGAGCTTATTTTTGAGCTTATATGGTTCGGCTTATTATACTTGGTTTATTGTGAGCTTATTGATAGCTTATTTTTAGGTCACGTGTTTATTGCTTAATGCTTTGCTTATCGGATTAAATGGATAAGTAAAACTACATTTTCAAACTTAACGGGCCAAGGCCCAACATAAATACAAAACACCAAGGCGTAAAGCTATGGTGTAACTTATTGGATAAGTTTGCGAATAGCTTATTTAACAGTATACGATTTAGTTGTGTTACGTTTAATTATTTTTAAACGTTGGACGTTGCAAATAATAATGGATTTGATGATGTATAATTTGTAATTATGAAAAGTGGATTGAAAGTGGTTTGAAAATGGTTTTAAATAAAGTCTAAGACTTTGGAAAAATGTGTAAACACGAATGGGTCATGCCGAAATTTTTATAAATCACTATACTTAGTAAATACTAGAAAACGTACATGGTAAAGTGAGATACGAGAATTTAAATTAAGTGACGAACAATATATATAAAATATATATTTTTACTCAGACGTTATATATCTATGTAATATTAAAATACATATTATTTTTACCCATTTACTTACGGAAATATTTTATTATTACACGACCACAAACGTTAATTTTTAGATATATATTAACAAAAGTACACTAGTATACACATATGCATTTTCCATAAATTCATTTCGATCCGATATTAAATCAAACGTCCTTTTCATAGGCTGCTTTCGTATATCGTCGTTCGTTACCGAGTGAATTATTTCTAGACTATTCACTACCTCAAAACACTAAATCAAGGTGAGTTCATAGCCCCACTCTTTTACTCGTTTTGAATATATGTTTTATAACTTGGGGTGAGAAACATTACTTGTTTTTAAAACTAGACACAATTACTATACGTGAGATTTCCCTATTTATGTGTTGCCTAAGTAGCTTTTAGACCACAATTGCCCGAACTATTATGAACTGTCAATTTCTTGACCGGAGGACCGGTCGAGGAAGCGCCAGTGAATAAATAAATCTATTGGGACTAATTATCCCTATCCGGGTGAGTAGCGCTCACTACCCACGGGGCTCCCGATAAACGGATATATGTCATGTCGAAACTGGTTAGGTGGTCTTTGGTCGGACACCTGTAAGGGCAAGCAAATACTTATAGCAATGTACATGCTATCTTTCATTATTAGCTTCAGTGTCATGAGCTTAGTGCAACGTAAATACCTTTTTATGTGAAGTTGTATCTGTTATAACTGTCACATACGTTTTGATATCTTGTGGTCCACTATAACATCGTTTGAACTAAACCTATGAATTCACCAACTTTATGTTGACGTTTTAAGCATGTTTTTCTCAGGTGCTTAGCATGGATGTCGTTGCTTAAACTATATGAAGTCTATTGCCAAACCAGTTCTCCAGATTTTATCATTGTTTATCTTAAATACCGTTGTTCAACTTATTTAAGCTTCCGCATGTTGTCTTTTGAACCTTTTAAATTTGATTGATGTAAACTTATTAATAATTCAAATTTATGCAACGGTGTGTATTTTTTAAACGTACCCTTATAGGTCGTTCTTTATGCTTTGTACTTGAAATAGCCGTGGACGTCACGACCCCGGACGCCAAATCGGAAAGGGCCCTATTTGGGGGTGTGACAGTTAGTAAGACATGTAAATGGTGGTACTCTAAGATCGTACCAACGGGATATAAACGGAAACCTAAGACAAGTACAGTGAATGTTAAACCAGATGTTAATATCCTTCTAGGAAATAAATCTAGAACTACTAATATTTCAGAATCCATAACACTTAAGGGATCCACTTTGTCCAATACTCCACTGTCTTCTAATTCTTTTGCAGACCGTAAAGATAATTCTATTCATCGCCGACTTTGGGTGCTCAAAGCACATGACGGGAAATCTCAAGCTTTTAAGTAATTTTGTGGAGAAATTTCTAGGTACGGTGAAGTTTGGAAATGGTCAAATTGCACCAATTCTTGGTTATGGAGATCTCGTTCAAGGGAATGTAACTATCAAAAGGGTTTATTACGTCGAAGGGTTGAATTACAATTTATTCTCCGTTGGTCAATTCTGTGATGTGGATTTAGAAGTTGATTTTCGGAAGTCTAGATGTTACACCCGTGTTTTGTAGGGCAATGATCTTCTCACAGGGTCTCGTGGCACAAATCTTTATTCTGTCACTCTTCAAGACACATCCACTCCCAATCCAATTTGATTAATGGCTAAAGCTACATCGTCACAAGCATAGTTATGGCATCGTCGTCTCTGACATCTAAACTTTGATACCATCAACTTGCTTTCAAAGTATGATATTGTGACTGGCCTTCCCAAATTAAAATTTGTCAAAGGTCATATTTGTTCCTCTTGTGAGTTGGGGAAAGCAAAATGTAAGTCTTTCAAGACTAAAACTACCCTAAGCTCAAAGAGACAATTACAAATTATACACATAGACTTATGTGGTCCCATGAGGGTAGAAATATTTAATGGTAAGAAATATGTGTTGGTAATTGTTGATGAATAATCCAAACACGAAACTCCATAAGTTCTCATCGATTTCCTCAAACTTGTTCAAAGAGGACTTTATGCTCAAGTTAGAACAATTTGAACTGACAAAGGTACAAAATTATTAAATAAAACTCTTCATGCATACTTTGATCAAGAAGGTATTGAACACCAAACGTCAACTGCTCGAACACCTAAATAAAACGGCGTTGTCAAAAGATGGAACCGTACTCTTTTTGAGGCTGCTTGAACAATCCTAAGCACCGCTAAAGTTCCTCTGTACTTTTGGGCTGAAGCAATTGCAACAACATATATTACTTAAAACCATTCACTCGTAATTCCTCGACATGAGAAAACTCCTTACCACATCAACAATGGCCGAAAACCGTCTGTTAAGTTCTTTAACATTTTTAGCTCTCTTTGCTACATCGTCAGAGATGGTGAAAATCTTGTACAAATGAGGAAAAGGTGATGCAATTAGCTTTTGTAGGGTATTCTACTCAGTCAAACAAGGACTATACGTGAGATTTCCCTATTTACGTGTTGCCTAAGTAGCATTTAGACCTCAATTGCCCGAACTATCATGAACTGTTAATTTCTTGACCGGAGGACCGGTTGAGGGAGCGCGAGTGAATAAATAGATCTATTAGGTCTAATTATCCCTATCCGGGTGAGTAGCGCTCACTACCCACGGGGCTCCCGATTAAACGGATATATGTCATGTCGAAACTGGTTAGGTGGTCTTTGGTCGGACACCTGTAAGGGCAAGCAAATACTTAAGCAATGTACATGCTATCTTTCATTATTAGCTTCAGTGTCATGAGCTTAGTGCAACGTAAATACCTTTTTATGTGAAGTTGTATCTGTTATAATTGTCGCATACGTTTTGATATCTTGTGGTCCACTATATCATTGTTTGAACTAAACCTATGAATTCACCAACTTTATGTTGACGTTTTAAGCATGTTTTTCTCAGGTGCTTAGCGTGGATGTCGTTGCTTGAACTATATGAAGTCTATTGCCAAACCAGTTTTCCAGATTTTATCATTGTTTATCTTAAATACCGTTGTTGAACTTATTTAAGCTTCCGCATGTTGTCTTTTGAACCTTTTAAATTTGATTGATGTAAACTTATTAATATTTTAAATTTATGCAACGATGTTTATTTTTCAAACGTACCCTTAGAGGTCGTTCTTTATGCTTTGTACTCGAAATAGCCATGGACGTCACGACCCCGGACGCCAAATCGGAAGGGGCCCTATTTGGGGGTGTGACAGTTAGTAAGACATGTAAATGGTGGTACTCTAAGATCGCACCACCGGGATATAAATGGAAACCTAAGACAAGTACAGTGAATGTTAAACCAGATGTTAATATCCTTCTAGGAAATAAATCTAGAACTACTAATATTTCAGAATCCATAACACTTAGGGGATCCACTTTGTCCAATACTCCATTGTCTTCTAATTCTTTTGCAGCTCGTAAAGATAATTCTATTCATCGTCGACTTTGGGTGCTCAAAGCACATGACGGGAAATCTCAAGCTTTTAAGTAATTTTGTGGAGAAATTTCTGGGTACGGTGAAGTTTGGAAATGATCAAATTGCACCAATTCTTGGTTATGGAGATCTCGTTCAAGGGAATGTAACTATCAAAAGGGTTTATTACGTCGAAGGGCTGAATCACAATTTATTCTCCGTTGGTCAATTCTGTGATGCGGATTTAGAAGTTGATTTTCGGAAGTCTACATGTTACACCCGTGTTTTGAAGGGCAATGATCTTCTCACAGGGTCTCGTGGCACAGATCTTTATTCCATCACTCTTCAAGACACATCCACTCCCAATCCAATTTGATTAATGGCTAAAGCTACATCGTCACAAGCATAGTTATGGCATCGTCGTCTCTCACATCTAAACTTTGATACCATCAACTTGCTTTCAAAGTATGATATTGTGACTGGTCTTCCCAAATTGAAATTCTTCAAAGATCATCTTTGTTCTTCTTGTGAGTTGGGGAAAGCAAAATGTAAGTCTTTCAAGACTAAAACTACCCCAAGCTCAAAGAGACGGTTACAAATTCTACACATGGACTTATGTGGTCCCATGAGGGTAGAAAGCTTTAACGGTAAGAAATATGTGTTGGTAATTGTTGATGACTATTAAAGATATACTTGAACTCACTTCTTGAGATCTAAAGACGAAACACCAGAAGTTCTCATCAATTTCCTTAAACGTGTTCAAAGAGGACTTTATGCTCAAGTTAGAATAGTTCGAACTGATAAAGGCATGGAATTTCTAAATAAAACATTTCATGCATACTTTGCTCAAGAATGGATTGAACACCAAACGTCAACTGCTCGAACACCTGAACAAAATGACGTTGTCGAAAGACGGAACCGTACTCTTGTTGAGGTTGCTCGAACAATGCAAAGTGCCGCTAAAGTTCCTCTAGACTTTTGGGCTGAAGCAATTGCCACAACATGTTTGACTCAAAACTGTACACTCGTAGTTCCTCGACATGAGAAAACACCTTACCAGATCATCAATGGCCGAAAACCGTCTATAAAATTCTTTCACATTTTTGGCTCGTTATGTTACATCGTCAGAGATGGTGAGAATCTTGACAAGATTAAAGAAAAAGGTGATGCATGTATTTTGTTGGGGTATTCTACTTAGTCAAAAGGTTAGTTGATAGTCAAAACCATTTCTATGTTATCCTTTACGAATTGCCTCAAATGACGTCAGATCACATCAGTTTTGACCCCGTTCCATAATGTCCGACAACGGCACTTAAACAAGACAGTTTAAGTCCCGGTCCCCAAAGTCAAGAAAATGTTCCTCAAGCAGCTAAGAAAGTAACAACGTTAAATGAGCTGGATTTGCTATTTAGTCCGATGTTCGATGAATTACTTAATGGAACTACTCTAGTTGTGTCAAAGTCTTCCGCTGTAACTGCTGCTGATGCACCTGATCAACATCAACAACACAACACAACTTCATCTACTTTAACAATCGTTGCTACAGATACACCTCCATTGAAGATTCAAACAACACATGGATCTACAAGTCAAGCACTAACTCAAGCACCAACTATCACTTCTACTAAGAACATTAATCAAGCAGAAACTCAAAAAGAAAATGCACAAGTTGAAGAAGATGAATTTATCAACATCTTCAGTACACCGGTACAAGAACGAGGGGAGACATCTTCTTGATATGTTGACTCGTCAAACATGCATACATTCTATCAATGACATCCTTCTGAACATCGTTGGACAAAAGATCATCTGTTAGAACAAGTCATTGGAAATCCTTCTCAATCAATTAGAACAAGACGTCAGCTAGAAACAGATCGCGAGATGTGTATGTTCGCACTCACCGTGAGTCGAACCGAACCAAAGAACATCAAAGAAGCCATGGCTAATTCTGCATGGATTGAAGTGATGCAGGAAGAACTTCACCAGTTTGATCGATTGGATGTATGGGAATTAGTCGACAGGCCACTATGCAAAAATGTCATTAACATGAAGTGGCTCTGGAAAAACAAACGTGATGAAGAGAATATTGTAATTCGTAATAAAGCTCGTCTTGTAGCTAAGGGATACAGCCAGCAGGAAGGAATCGACTTCGAAGAGTCATTTGCTCCAGTTGCTCGATTGGAAGCTGTTCGGTTATTCGTTGCGTATGCTACACACAAATCATTTCCAGTATACCAGATGGACGTCAAGACAACATTTCTTAACGGACCTCTAAAGGAAGTAGTGTACGTCAATCAGCCAATCAGTAGACCTACATCATCCTGACAAAGTCTACCATCTCAAAAAGGCATTATATGGACTCAAACAAGCTCCAAGGGCGTGATATGATGAACTCTCCAACTTCATGGTTTCCAAAGGGTTCTCCAAAGGTTCTATTGATCCAACTCTGTTCTTTACTAAAAAAAGGGAAGACATATTGCTTGTGCAAACTTACGTCGATGACATTATTTTTGGTTCAATGAACCCAAAACTTTCCAAAAAGTTTGAAAAACTAATGCACAACAAATTTGAAATGTCTATGATAGGGGAGCTAAAATTCTTTCTAGGAATTCAGATTCACCAATCCCCACATGGTATCTTTATAAACCAAGCTAAGTATGCTCAAGAGATACTTAAAAAAGCTTGGTATGACCTCGTGTGATAGCATTGATACTCCAATGGCTACTAAACCCCTAGATGTTGACTTGAATGGAACTCATGTTGACCAGACAAAATATCATAGCATGATTGGGGTACTCATGTACTTAACATCAAGTAGACCAGATATTGTACATGCAACATGTTATTATGCTCGTTATCAAGCGATACCAACTGAAAAGCACCTCAAGGAGGTTAAACGGATCTTTCGGTACCTTAAGAATACCATTAACTTAGGACTCTGGTATCCGAAGGTCACTGGTTTCGAACTAACTACTTTTTCAGATTCGGATCACGCGGGTTGTCTCGACACACGTAAAAGCACATCTGGTGGCATAAAATTTCTAAGAGGTGATAAGCTAGTCAGATGGTCATCAAAGAAACAGGACCACACTTCAATATCTTCAGTAGAAGCCGAATATGTGTCTCTATCTGCATGTTGTGCTCAAGTTCTATGAATGCGAACTCAGCTCACAGATTATGGCTTCCACTTTGATAAAATACCCATGTATTATGACTCAAAGGCAGCCATAGCCATCTCGTGCAATCCAGTCCAGCATTCCCATACTAAGCACATTGATGTCAGATATCACTTTATAAAGTAAAAGGTTGAAAAGGGTATATTTGAATTATTCTTTTTTGGAACTGAATACCAGTTAGCTGACCTGTTTACTAAAGCCTTACCCGAAGATAGGTTTAAGTATCTCGTCAGACGACTTGGTATGAGATGTTTGACTCTAGAAGAATTGGAGGTTCTGGAAAACGAATATGCTTGATCTATCAAACATCTAACTTGTAAATATTTCTAAAAAAGAAAATACAAAAATATAAAACCAACAAAAGAAATAGAAAAATATAAAATCTATAAAAACAAAATATAAAATCAAAAAATTTCAAAATACAAAAAAGAATCTTCTTGACATGTCTCTTGGAATCGATAACATTTACGTACCTAGAAATGTCGATTAACATTGACACGGGTGTCTAAATGAAGTTTGAGCAAGAGTTCAAATGCTTCAAAACATGTCATTTCTATGTTTTTCTCTTTGGCTTATGTGCAAATTAGTACATAACTCGGACTTCAATGTAAGGAAAGTGTATCTTTAAAGATAACTTATCCTGTCAACGAGAGTCAATTTTATCGGTCTTGGGCTAATATTCAAAACATTCAAAAGTTTTGAGCTCATGATAATGGCTTACATTCATTTTAGACTGTAACCCGGACTCAAATGTTAGGGAAGTGTACGTTTCAGTGTGCTTACTCTACAAATAGAAGAGAAGTCTTCTATCAGATTTCTAAAATCATTGAACATAATTTTTCTAAATGAACTTTCAATGTCAAATTGCTTAAAATACAATTTGTGGTATCTTTGCATAACAACTGGTATCTTTTAAAATTATGTGTTCAACACTCCCTCCTCACATACTTTTCCAAAGATTGTGGAATTAATTTTCTTAAAAATGTCATATTTATATGAATCAATTTTTGAGGGGAGCTTTTAAAACCAAAACCTTTAATGTCTTTTGGGTACATCTCATAAATGTTAATTTTATGTATCCAAAAACATTTCGTGAAATTAAAATGTAAATTAAAATGTCAATTAATAATATACATTGTTCACTAAGGCATCTCACACCGTCTTCAACATATTTGTGGTGTCATCTCATTTTTTTCCTTGTAATGTCAAGCTTTCAAAACTAGTGGTATCCCACATATTGTGTTGAAGGGGAGCTATGAGAAAAATGAATTCATGCAATATTATGGTATAATTTTTTCTCCCCACGGATCTTTTTATGTCATAAATTTTAATCAATTGGTATTTTAAATACTAAGAGATTTATTATTTTAAATAAGGAGAGAAAATGTGATTAAAATGTAATATAGAAGAATGTGATCTTTAAGACTCTAAGTGCACAACTTCTACCTACATGTGCAAAACAATTTTGAATCTCGATGCACATGTGTAGGAGGAGTATTTCAAAATGTCTCTATCAAAGGTTTTATGGTTCGATCTATATACCTAACAACCAATTAACTCACAACGTCAATGAAGTCATAAGGTGGTTAAGGTTAGGTATAAGCCCTATGATCCAACAAGAACTGGAAGGATCTACCCATGGACATTCCATAGTTAGACTAGAAGTCCTTAGGTATGATTGGAGATGAATGAGAATAAGGGAATAATGCCGACTAAGGTTGAGCTAACACTGGAACAATCACAACAAGGTGTTAGTGATGACGTCTTCGTAGGTATTAAAGGGGTTGAAGAATTAAAAAGAAATGTATGGATAAAGGGTGAAAAGAAAGAAGCCCTCCACATAACTTTAGGCAGAAACCATGTCAATACATAAACTATCAGAATCACAAGATGATTGCTGGTATTGAAGAAAGACGTCATGGACCCAGTAATGCAATGCATAACCCTTCCCATCCATTTGAGTTTCTCTCAAAAGAGACTTATCTCATTTGTCACGGAGATACACACGTTATCTATCGACATCTCACTCCGAGATGATTGTTATTAAATAGGTGGCAGTCAGCTCCAGCCTTCGATTACTAAAACCAAAGTGCACAAATCGAGTCTAGAGCCAGAAGAGATCATTATTATAAATCTCATTAGGACATAATCCAAGTATAACACTTGTTGTTCACCCATAAACAACATTTGGTATCAAAGAGTCCTACGCATTATCCTTGAGATCTTGCCAGAACATTCAGAGTGATACTCTTTAGTATTTACAGTGACGAATGGAAATCCTTCCAGAGTCAATCTTCAACAGCTCTGCGGTAGATGACTTGCAAGATTCTATATGAATCAAGCTTGTGCTAACTGGATATCAATCTTGGTCCAGTAAATGAATTGACGACTTAATCAGAAAGATAGTAACTATCTGATTCACTCTTACCGTGTTGTCTGCTTTGAGATGCTCCGATAATGAGAACGGCTAGTACAGCTGCGAAACCCTGTCAAGAAGATTCATATGAATTCTATCTGATCACAGTCAGTATTTATACTGATTAACGAGGAACCATGTTTATTGCAACCATATTTGATGAAGTGACAAAGACACTTCCATCCATATCTATTGTTTATCACTAACCTTTTAAATGCGGATTTAAACGTCGATGTTGCAACCTTGTACCAGCAAAGTCAGATTCATTGGCACATGCTCATACTCAAGCTTTTAAAGTCAATCATTCAGCATTAAGATTATTGATACTAAACTTCCTCCTCATCAAAGAGATTCAAAGTCAAATAAAGAATAGTCTATTGGGGAAGATTGTTAGCCTTATTTTTATATAAGTCAAACAAGAATGAAATCAGTATGAGCATGTCGGTCAAAAGTACAAGTTGATCAAGAAAGTAAAATCAAGATGATTCAAGTCAAGGAGATGATGCAAGATTAAAGATCTCAAGAACTTAAAGTCATAAGTCAAAGGCTCAAGATCAAGATCACAAAAGTATGAATAAACAAAGCCATTACAAACAAGAAAAGACGAAGACAAGACCAAAGAAGGCAAAGCTCAAGAGTCAAATTAGATCTTCAACATTGGTGGATATAAAGTCAAAACAAGATAACCTCCACCAAAAATGCCATTAATCGAACAGGAATGTTAACGTTGGGGAGATAGATGTCGACCTCAACATTAGGGGAGATTGTTAGCATTATTTTTATATAAGTCAAACAAGAATGTTATCGGTCGTCTTTGTATTAATTAGTCTTGTTATTTAATAGGCTAGTCGAGTTCAACAGGCTTGGACTTTAAGCTAATATTATCCATGTATCAGGCTCAAAGCCCAACACAAGCCAAGCCCGACCCAAGTAGAAGAGTCCATACACCTAGGATAGGGTATGAGGACTATAAATAGGACCCTCTCCACACATGGAGAGGGTGTTGGTTACATTTTTCTCTTTTGTAATCATCCACCACTCTTCCTTCCTAATATAATATTCTCTCATTTCCTTTATACTTTTCTTCTACTTATTTCATGTGCCTATTATGGGTGTAGGTTAGCTTATTGTTGTGTTTTGGATCTTAGTTATTTAGGATAACAAAGTAACTCTTGAATTCGTTTGGCATGGTTACAGGCAAAGTCTAACGCATTATCTAAAGGTTGTTTTGCTTTAGCTTGTTTGACTATTCCTTGAAGAATATCTGCTTGTTCATGCGTGTACTTAATATAGTCTATGTGAGCATCCCTATTTTTCAATAACCTAAGAGCTAAAGGATCTAAATGAAGTTTGAACATTCCTGGAGCAATAGTTGTGGTATTAGTTATTGTGGTGGCATTGTTAAGCACATTTTTACCTTTTAGTTTTTGTAAATCATTTTTCAAAGATGTGATCACAAAAACCTTTTCTTGAATTTGACCTTTTAAATCCATATTTTCCATAGACTTAGAATTCAGTTGAGCAATCAAAGAGTCACAGTGTTCCTTAGAGCAAACACTTGTCCTTTTAATTGAGTCAAACTGATCCTTGTAAATCTATTTCAAATTATTGATTTCCTTATGTAAATGCTCGTTTTTAGAAAGTAATTTAGGCACACTCTGCTCCAATTCAATGTTTATGGTTTCAATCTCATCCATTTTTTGTCTCACTTTCTCTTCCTTGTTATTTTCTCTCATAGATTTGATATGTTCCTTCAACTTACAAATGGTAGTGTTTTTAGCTTGTAGCTGAGCTTTCAAATCGTTATTTTCAAAATATTCTAGAAATTCAAGAGCATTTTGATTATTATAGGATTTGTCCTTTTAAAAAATTTATTGATTAAGTTGTATGTCTAGTTCTAAAGAAATGCAATGTTTTTCAAGTTTTGCAAAACTGTTTGAAAGTTTAATGTATACATCTCGTTCAACCATATTTTTTCCTTTTGTCAAGCTCAGCTTCAAGATCTAAACACTTGTTACAAGATTCACCTTTCTTCATTTCCAAATTCACAGAATCACCAAAAACAGTAGTAGAATTCATCACACATATCATAACATCTTGAGACATGATTTGGTGTAAAAGTCGATCATTTTTAAGAAAAAGTTATTTCTTATAAATTTCAAAACACTGTTTGTCTACAGAACACTATTGAACAACAACTTCCATCTAGTTAAAAAAAGTTTGTATTTCCGTTACCTCATTTAGAAGATCTTTATCAAAAACATTGAATATGTCTTTTAATGTCTTTAAAAATGGAATAATTTCATTTAGAAAAACAGCTTTAGTGTGTTCAAACCCCCATTCCCTTTCTGTAATAGCATCAGGTGTAATCCGCTTTTTCACCACGGTGTCAAACTTGCCAAGATGGCATTTAAGCTTTTTAAGGCTTGTATTAACCAGGCTTACCTTAGAAAGTTCCCTAGGAGCATCAATTTTGACAGGTGAAATATCAGATTGATCAGTATTGTGGTGTGAAGTTTGTAACCAGAAAGCTTGTTCAGCAGACAATTCTTGTTATGGAACAAAACCTTTACCAAAATCTTCAAACAATCGGTTTAACTCAACATAATTAATCGGAGTAGTATTAATTTTCTCCTCTTTTGAATTTGGATCGTTTTGTTTTTCAAGCATTTTAGATCGAGTTACTTCTAAAATCAATGTCTCTTCATCATCAATCACATGAATAACAGCATGTTGATATCACACTACCATCATACAAGGTTGGCTTAATCCGCTGAGCTTTCTTAAGATAAAACAGATTTTGATAACCAAGAGCTTGTTTGTGCGTGTCATCAAAAAAAACTTGTGGCTTTGTTAACATGTGCACTGTTTGAGCAGATTGACCCACTTTAGAAACAATATTATCTAGTTCCTTTATTTTCTTTTCTAAATCAATTTATTTGTCCATGTATTTACTTTCTTTTTCTTCGGATTTATTTTTGAAAACAGTAAATGTTTGCAATAAAGATTCCTTTTCCTTTATTTAATTAGAAAGATTTTGTTCAAGTGAGTCAATTTGCTGCTTAAGTGCAAGTTTTTACTTAATCATATCATCCATTTAAGAATCGATCATTTTTTCATGAGTGCTTAAATTAATATTAAATCTCTGTTCAAACGTTTTGACTCGTTCTTTATATCTCTCAAGCTCAGCGGTTAAGGATTCATTATTCTTTACCTGATTAGCCTTTTTCCAATTATTTACATGATTAATTATTTGTTTAGACATTTGTTAAATCACATATAATATCATTGAATCTTGTTGTGCATACAAATTAGTATCTTGAACAGCTGCCTGTTGCGTTTCTTGCAAATATTAAGAGTATGGAATGATATTGCTATCACTTGTTATCTCATTATCTGTAAAATCAACAACTGGTGTTTTTTCAAAATTCTGCATTACATGCACACTTTGATTATCCATATCATTATGATAGGGTTCAGAATGAGGTACCTCTGAGATAACATCTGAACCATAGTTGGAATAATTAGCCATCAGAACCGCTTGTGCAGTAGAGACATCATCACAGTCAGAATCATAAGCATCTAAATCCTCAGTCTGGAAAGCAGCATTGTTTGGAATGGTTGTTTGAGCAGCTTGACTGTATGGAATGCCTGGATCTGCAAGAAATGCTAGTTGCTCTTCATCCAAAATTTGACCAGATTCATGTGCTTCAGCCAACATTTCCTTTTCCTTAAACCATGCAGTATTCATTGGCCTTTTAGGCTGAGTACATTGCCTAGCCATGTGTACTTCACCTTGACAATTATAACATGTAACAATCCTTGCATGCCCTCCTACATTGTTTCCCCCAGAACTAGTAGCATTGCCCTTATAGCCAGTACCGACATAACTTTGTCCTTGTCTCCCTTGAACTTGTTGCACAGTAAACTTGTCGTCTTGAATAGTGGCCTGGTTTCTCGGATAAGAGGAAGTTCTAAGTTGATTGTTGGTTAAAAGGAACCTTGAAGCAACTACAACTGACATAAAAGCCATTGCCTTGTTGAGACAGGCAATTGGATCATCTCCTTAAGTAAACACAGGAACAACAAGACCTGAGTCCAATTGAGGAAACTCAATCATTGGTTGAGTTGAAACTTGAGGTGAATGATAAGCAATTTGTAGAACAAATGAGGTTTGATGATCCATATGAGAATGGTATTGTTGTGATGGTAGAACAGATGAATGACAGATTTATGGTTGTGATAGATGAGGTGTTGCATTCATTGGTGAATATGATTGAGGAGAGTGAACTTGTGGAATCATTGTGTTTGTTTGTTGAGGAAACTATGTAGTGTTGTATGGAGAATGATAGTTAGTAATGTAAGACAGTGGTTGATTGAAATTGGCAACAAAGGCAAAAGGATCTTGGTATCATTCATGCATCAAGCGAGTTTCATTTGCATGTGCCTTATGTTGTTCTAGATATAAATACAAGTTATCATAGTTTGTTGTATGCATATCTCTGGCCAATTTCACATCCATTACAAATTTGCTCCATTCTGGCGGTAGACAGTACAGAAACTTTGTATTCACTTGAACTGGTCTCATTGACATGTTGATAACGTTCATGTTATTGATTAGTTGAGCAAATCTCCAGTAGTACTGATACAGTGTTTCACCCTTCACAAATGAAAAATTATCAAACTCGTCATACAATTTACATTCCTTTTCTTGTAATAACAATTTTGTGCCTTACATAAGAAGCTTAACTCTATCCCATATCTATTTGGAAACTCTATGATGATTGACAATGGCATACACATCCGGTGGAAGACATTGAAGAACGATGTTGGTAGCTTTAAGATCACAGTCAGCTTGGAGTTTCTCTGCAACTGAAAGTTCTTCATACTTCTTTGTCCTAGTGGTACCATTCTCTTCAATAATAGTATACCATACAAGTGGACCATTTAGTACTGAGTTAAGAATCATTCTCCCGTTCTCCCTATTCTCTATGTATAGTTCCATACGACTCTTCCAATAATCATACATAGATTTTTTTCAACATAGGAGGACAGTTGTTCGCACCGGCAATGATCATGAATTCAGCTAAAGTTGTCATTTTGAATTGATTAATTAAATGAGAAAAGATAACTTTTGATCATTCAGTGATTAGAGTTTGTTGTGTTAAAGTGATGTATGTTTAAGTGATGAAATATTGGAATTACACGGGATTTTACAATTCTTGATAAAACCTGGAAAAGAAGTTAATCTTTCATAGGATTTTACAAATCAAAGAAATAACCATATAAATCACCCAATAGAAGTGGTATAATTTACCCAAGAGAAATTTATAATTCACCCAAGCAAAGTAGTATAATTCACCCAAGCAAATGGTATAATTCACCAAAGCAAATGGTATAATTCACCCAAGCAAATGGTATAATTCACCCAAGAAAATGGTACAATTCACCCAAGCAAAGAGGTATACTTCTCCCAAGCAAACATTTATACTTCTCCCAAGCAAATAGGTATACTTCTCCCAAGCAAACAGGTATAATTCTACCAAGCAAATAGGTATAATTCGCCTAGAGGAAAATGGTATAATTCGCCTGGTATACTTCTCCTAGTATAATTCGAAACACACTTTTTCAAAACACTTAAAGACATACTTTTTGACGTTTTTTCTTGATTTTTTTGTACAACTTACTATCCTAAGCCTATTAGAACCCTAAAAACACAAACTTTATGGTTTTTAACACAAAATTTTGAAATCAAGATTTTGAGTACAAAATGACTTTCGAACAAAAACCTTAAAAAAGATCAAATTTTTGATGTGTTTCTTAGAATTTTCTTGTACTACTAGCTTATACTAAGATAGAAGATGCATAAAAATGAAAGCTTTATGGTTTTTGAACACACAAAAGATAAAAATCTTTTGTGGGTTTTGTTACCAAAACACGAATATAAACAAGAAAACTAAACGCACATAAACCTAACTAACCACCCATGGATCTTGATACCAATTGTAGAATATGTGTTTTATCTAACCACTTAACCAATCAATAAGAAACTAGAGAGAGAAAGAGATGGAAGGAAGGTTTCTAGTGAGAGAAAGAAAGAGAGAATATTAGATTAATGAGTGTGTGTGAAATAAAACCAACCAACACCCTCTCCATGTGTGGAGAGGGTACTTATACGTCTAGTTTGGCCGGCAATAGGCCCTTTCATGGGCCTTGGGCCTTTCTACCTTACTAAGGTTCCAGAAACTATATAAGACCTATGAGCTACGTATTTTAGGTGTGACCGAGTCTTTTCTTGATTCTTAACATACAAAGGTTGCATGCTAATGTAAAGGCTGCAACACTGCTAAGAAGGCTGCAATGCTGCTAAGAAGGCTGCAATAAAGGCTTCAGGTTGCTACAAATGCCGCCACATAAGTAGTAGGTTATTGTGAAGGCTGCAACACTACTAAGAAGGCTGCAAAAAAGGCTTCAATCTACTACGAAGGCTGTCACATAAGTAGCAGGTTGCTGTGAAGGATGTAACATAGGTTACAGGCTAATACAAAGGTTGTAGACTGCTGTGAAGGCTGCAACAGAGCTTGCTGGCTGCTGCGAAGGCTGCCACATAGGTTTTGGCTACCGCGAAGGCTGCCACATAGGTTGCATACTGCTGGGAAGGCTGCAACGGAGCTTGTTGGCTGCTGTAGAGGTTGCCACAAAGGTTGCAGGATGCTACAAAGGTTGCCACATAAGTAGCATGTTATTGAGAAGGCTGCAACGCTTCTAAGAAGTCTGCAATAAAGGCTTCAGTCTACTACAAAGGTTGTTACATAAGTAGCAGGTTGCTGTGAAGGACGCAACATAGGTTGTAGGCTGCTACAAAGGTTGTAAACTATTGTAAAGGCTACAACAAAGGTTGCATACTATTGTGAAGGCTGCCACAAAGGTTGTAGACTATCACGGAGGTTGTCACATTGCTAAGAAGGCTGCAAGGCTGCTAACAAGGCTTCAACGTCACTGAGAAGGCTTCAACATTGCTAAGAAGGCTTCAACGTAGCTAAGAAGGCCTCAACGTTGCTAAGAAGGCTGCACAGAGGCTATGGCCTCGATCTTCTTCTTAAAACAAACCCAACATAGGCTTCCATGAAGTTTACTAAACCTTCTTTTCCTAAACAGTCCATTACGAAGGCTGCTCCATTTAAACCCGACACAGGCTATTAAAAATGGTGAGTGTAAAGTTTGTAGTTGGAGGAAGACCTCGTGAATAGAGGTAAATTTGGAGATTTAAGTGGTGTTTCCAAGGATGTCAGGAATTGTAGTAGAATTCGATTGTTATTTGTGGGAAATGGTTATTTGACTCAGAAAAATAGGACTTATTGTTCCGGGTCCCACGGATGGCGCCACTAATTGTGTAAATATGGGCATGACCATGCTTCAATGGTGATCGAAGAATAATATGACGATGATGGTGGTGATGCCGAGTACAAGATAACCTGCATATAAGAAATAGAAGATACTACGTTAGACGGAGCTCGGGGGAAGCCCTCGGGAGCCGCCTCTGGTGTGAGAATCAGTCATGGTGATTATGTTATTAAAGTATCAAGATAGAAAAGAAGATATCTCATGGTTAAAGTTAGCTTACATACCTCTGTGATGGCTTCCTTATTTATAGGCATAATGATAAAGGTGTAGGAGGCAGTTATGAAGGTCATGGCAAAGATCATGGGTAGCAGTTACAAAGATAATGCCTATTGACTAGGTCTTAAGAAATCATGGCTATTGACCAGCTCTTCCTTAACCATATCTTGTTTGACCAACTCTATTTGAACAGCTCCATGTTTGTGGATAGAGAGGCTGTAACCTTTAGGCTTTGAATCTTATTGGAGGCCAGGCTTCAAACTCGTGGAGGGGCCTCCAAAGAGGAGGGCCTCCGAGGAGAAGGGGGTCTTCGAGGAGAAGGGGGTTTCCGAGCTCAACAGAGGTTAGACTCTGCGAGTGTTTTGGGTGAAGGTTGGCGAATTCCCTTGCGGTAGCCATTATGAATGACTTTACGCCAACATGGTATAGGATGAAAGCGTAGGCTTCATCCTTTAGGAGAGTACGTCATCACCCTTTATACAAATCGTAAGCTACGTACCAGATTGACGGTAACGCTCATAAGTGGAGCGAAGGGTACGTCATCACCAACCTAGGACATTTAAGCAACTAAAAACTTAAAGCATTTAGTTACTTCATTTAATGTGCCCCTCAGTGTCATAGGATTTATATTTGGTTCAATGAGAAGGTTTCAGGGAGAGAAGAATATTTACACCATATTAAACATGATTGATCAGGGAGACTGATCAATCAATATTTAGCATGCCTAACTCTACTTTCAGCCTTGTGAAAGTGGGTTCATCCAAGGGCTTTATGAATATATCAGCTAGTTGTTACTCAATGGGGATGAAGTGTAATTTAATATCTCCTTTTAGGATGTGGTACCTGATGAAATGATATCTTATATCAATATGCTTGGTTCATGAATGAAGGATTGGGTTGTTGGATATAGCAATGGCACTGGTGTTGTCACAAAAGATGGGTACCATCTTGTAATAGATGTCATAGTCACTTAGTTAACTTTTCATCCAAAGAATGTTTACACAACACCTAGCAACAGCAAAATATTCAGCCTCAACTGAGGACATAACAACTGACTACTATTTCTTAGCACTCTAATAAACTAACTTCCCTCTAAGGATTTGACAGGAACCCGAGGTGATTTTTCTATCCATGTTACAACCAGTATAGTCTGAGTCTAAGTATCCCTTAAGATTAAATCCTGAACATTTTAGATACCACAAACCATGGGATGGGGTACATTTCAAGTACCTAAAAATTCTTGTCACAACAATAAGATGTGATTCTTTTTTACTGGCCCGATATCTTGCACATAGACATGTTGAGAATTAGATATCAGGCCTGGTTGTAGTTAAGTACATCAGGGACCTAATCATTCCTTTATACAGCGTCTCATTGACTGGTTTACCAACAAGATAAAAACCTAGATTGTTTGGAGGAACCATTGGAGTCTTCATTGAGGAATTATCAGAAATTTCATATTTCTTTAGTAAGTTCCTTGTGTACTATTCTTGACAAATAGATATTACTTTGTCATCCTGCTTGATATGCAGTCCAAGGAAGTAAGTGAGTTCTCTCATCATACTCATTTTAGATTTTTTTATCATCAGCTTTTCAAACTGTTTACAAAGTTTATAGCTTATTGAGCTAAATATGATGTCATCCACATACACTTAAACCAGGAGAACTTCTCCTTTGGATCTATAGATAAACAAGGTGTTATCTATTCTTCCCTTGACAGTCTTATTTTGAATAAAGAAAGTAGATAAAGTTTCATAACATGCCCTTAGTGCTTGTTTCAGTCCATAAAGGGCTTTGTCAAGTTGTAGACATAGCCAGAGTACTCACTACTTTCAAAGCCAGGAGGCTGTTTCATATAAACTTTTTCTTTAAATTTTCCATTCAAGAAGGCACTTTTGACATCCATTTGAAAAACTATGAATTTTATGTATGTAGCAAAGGCAAGAAAGATCCTAGTGGCTTCTATTCTTGCCAGTATGCAAAGGTTTCATCATAGTCAATTCCCTCTTCCTGACTATAACCTTGTACAACTAGTCTTGCTTTGTTCTTGGTGACAATTCCATGTTTATCCTTTTTGTTCTTGAACATTGTTCATCCCTCTTGTTCCTAAACACCTATTTGGAGCCTATGGCTATTTTTCCATAAGGGAGTAGAACAAGAGTCCAAACTTTGTTTCTATAGAATTGGTTCAGCTCTTCTTGCATAGCATCAACCCATCCTAGATGCTTCAATGCCTCAAATACCCTTTTAGGTTCTATCTCAAAGAGAAAGTCAATAAATAGACATTCACTAGCTAAGACAGCTGTGAGCTTGGCAGCCATACTTCTTGTAAGCATGCCTTCTCCAGGATCACCAATGATATTGACAAGTTCAATGTATTAATCTCTTGACCATCTATCCTAACTAATAGGATATGAACTTGTTGATGCATGATTGGTATCTTAAGACTGATGTGCTTCAGGGACTAAAAGTTTAGTGTTATGTTTTGAGGTTTCAGTATTGTTCCCTGAAGTCTCTTCAGTGAGTTGATGATTGATTTGTTCATCCTGAACATTTTGTTCTTGAGTCCCTTTAGTGTTTATTATGTTAGGAGGACCTTCAACATCCTCAGTATGAGGGTTATCTTGCTCATTTGGAGCAATCACTTCAATGTCATGATTTTTTTAGGTTAGTTCAATGAGTGAACGACCATGGGGAATGATGTAGTATGAAAAATCAGAATTTGATTGATATTGTCTAAATGGGTCATCTTCCTGAGCAAATTCATTAGGAGGATATCTAGATGAGTCATCAATTCCAATTTAATCTACTTAGGTATTTGTGAACCTAATGGCTTCCATACTCTTATCAAATGTAACATTATAAGTCTCCTCTATTTGTTGTCTTCTTGTGTTGAAGACTCTAAAGGCTTAGAAAATATCCATCATCCGCTTTTGCATCAAATTTACCAAGATGGTCCTTGTGATTATGAATAAACACAGGACATCCAAATACATGAAAATAGATGATATCAGGAATTCTTTCTTTGAATATTTCATAGGGATTCTTATCATGTCTTTTGACAATGATTGATCTATTCTGAGTATAACAGGAAATTCTGTTTGCTTTAATCAAGAAATGCTTAGAGAGTACTGAGCCATTTAGCATGGTTCTAGCAGCCTTAATAAGAGTCCTATTCTTTCTTTCAGCTACACCATTTTGTTTAGGTGTATTGATGTGGTGTCATTTTATATAATTTTTCAAGGTCATTTAACCCCTTAAATCATGCAAATATGCCCAGATTATGTGCCAATCATTTTTTTTATATTTTTAGCATTTGGATGGCTTTTGGAGGAAATACACGTGACTTTGGCTTAATTGGAGAAGAAATGGACAAGACTACGACTCTACACCAACTATCTTGAAGAAAAGCATACAGTGCGTGGAGACGGCGTCACTAACTACAAGCAACGGCGTCAAAGTTAACAAGCGACGACGTCATAAAATTATAGACGGTGTCAGAATGAAGCCGCCTTAAAGAAACCCTAGAAGACCATTGCGGCACGACGGCGTCAGGAACATAAGCGACACCGTCGCGCTTGTTTTCTTATATATACAAATCCATTTTTAGGGTTTTAAGTGTGTAACTTTTGGGAGACGAACCCTAGTTTTAGAAGACGATTTTAGCAGCCTTTGGGCTCATTTTTAGGGTGTTAAAACCCTCTTGTAACAGTCTCAACTGCATGATTTAATCAAGTGAAGTTCATTTATCCCTTATCACTTAACATGTCTATGTGTTTTGTGATAGATTCTTGTTCTTCTTCTTTATTTGCCATGCAAGGCTAGATCTATTAGTATTTACTTATGATTGCATAAAACTTAGCATGTAGATCCTTTTAATGTTGCTTCTTATAATGGATGTGCGCGTTAGGCTTTAGAAAACTAGCCATAAGATATTAAATTGGTATAGATGTCTAGGGAAACACGATTGTGTAGAAAGGATACCATCAGTAACAGTCTTCATACTACCTTACCCCTAATATGGTTGATCCCTCTTAAGATATTTTAATTGCATGCAATATACTCTTAGGGGCCTTATAATAGTCTTCATACTACCTTACTTGTGCGTTGCCTAAACGGAATATTACATAGACGGCGGGTTCGTGTAATTCATTCACGATTTAGGAAATACTTACACAGATCATCACAAGTGCGACAAAGAAACAAATCTAGAAGAAACATGCTAAGGAGTAGTGCATGATTAAGTAAATATGTTCGTTTATCATATAAGTTATCACCAAAGTAGTTTAGATTATAATTTAGTTTAATTAGATCAAACAAACCAACCTCTTAAACCATATTATTTTACCTGCTTTCTATAAAATAAAAATACAAAAAGAATCTTCTCTCAACCCCATAGACCTCTATTAGATCTTGATCAAGCCTTCCCAACCTATTCCCCTAGAGAACGATAACAACCCCTGAGTCTTACCTTACTACACTATAACGGTTAGGTGCTCTGCCTAGGGAGTTGTAAAACTTTTTGTTGAAGTCCTACGACGACCGCATCAATAAGATCAACCTTATGACCAATCCATTCTCAACTGATTTATCAACAATAACAGATTTCACATCATCATTGACAACAACTGCAGCCTTGAGTTCTTCCACCATTTCAAACTCAAACCTTGCACTGAAACGAATTGCTTTTATAACTCTCAAAGAATCATCCAAAAAAGTCTCTTTTGGTGGTTACAGGATTACGATTCTTCCAGATTTCAGATCATTTAACCCAATACCAGTTAAATCTTTAACTAAACATGTATTGATATTATAGAACAAACTATTAACTGTCAAATCCCTTCTATAAGCATCTTGTTCTGCATACCCAAATTTCATTGTTGGAATTCTAATGTTTTCCGTGTAATCTTATGACCTCAAACTCATAAAATCAATTCAAACATCAAATAGGCGCAGAACACACACTTTTCTAGATACTAAAACAATATGCCTAGACCTCCTTTTATAGCATAAGAAGTCAAGGGCTTTAACATGGAAACCATTTAAAAGAATATTAATGATTTGAACCAAATCTTTAATCTCTTTTTGACCAAATCTTGGTCAAGGATTTACATGGAAACTATTTAAAAGATATTAATGAGTTTTGCCCAAATCTGTATCATTTTAATTTATCCCCTCTATTTGACCAAATATTTATTTATCTTGCTACATCTTGTAGAATCCCACAAGTAGAATCCCATAATGACGACTTTGGTCCTTTTGTTTCCATCTTGTTTCATTCGTGTTTTGTCTTATCAAATCAAATATAATTCCCAACATGTTATTTGTTTTGTAAATCTTTTCGTTGACCTCCATGGGAGACGAAAATCCTATCCGCACTCTTGGAGATTACTCCAAACCTAGCCACGAGGGCTATAGGAACACCATTGAGCTCCTCAAAGGGAACAATGTGGTGCCTCTTTGATCCGAAACCATCCAGTTGGTGCAAAATAGATGCTCATTCCACGTACTTCGGTCCGAGGATCCAAACCAACACCTTAAGGATTTTCTAAAACTAGTGGACTCACTTGACCTTAACGGTGACAATAGGGAAATAATGCGCCTACGTTTATTTTAATTTTCCCTTCGCGATCAAGCTAGAAATTGGCTTGAACGTCTTCCAGCAGGATCCATCTCCACATGGGAGGATCTTACTACTCATTTCCTTGCTCAACTCTTTTCACTGGGAAGGACCACATTTATCCAATATTTATTTTGCTTGTATTTAGGAGTGTCTTGTGTTTTAATTCTTTATTATTTATTCTATCATGTTTGAATTATTTTGTAATCATGCTTTGTTTTATTTTTAACTTTGTCTTGTTAACAATCAAGGTTATTTTGCATCAAACAAGTGTAGGGTAAAATATCATGTTTATAAGAACCAATTCAAACATATAAAATAAATTGTTTAGATTAATTCGCGTTAATTTTGAGTCATATGATTGTAATGATTAATTTCCAGGGTTTATGCAGTATTTTCTATAAGAAACAACTAATAAGATTGTGTGTAGGAATTTTTTCCTAAAAAACGAATGTGAAGTTTTCACAGTATGCGGAGATGGCGACAGAAAATAGTGTGACGCCGTCTGGATTGTCAAGCGACCGCGTCAGGATTTTTCCTGACGACGTCAAACCCCAAACATGTGAAAATTTGAACTTTTTCTATTATTTTTGAAAAAATAATTTTGCACAATCTCTAAAATTTGTAATTTTCTTATAAACCTGCAGAAACCTAGAATTATATCATCTCTTTCATCCTATCTTTATTGCTTTCATAAAGTCAACCCTAAAAGTTTCGTTGTATATATCATATCCCGTCGATTTTACACCAGGTGTAGTTGTCTTTGTCTTTGATTTACAGGTTATATTTGATGAGAAGAAGCTTGGAAGTTCTTAGGAAGTTTCCATATGATGATTCTTGGAGGACGATTTAACCAGTTATCGCATGTTTCTTCTCTATTATTGAGCAAAGCAATGGAGTACTAGTTTCTTTTACTTGTTTTCTTTTCCCTTTATTTGTTTTATGTGTACTTTTAAAGAACATTAAGGACAATGTTCAACTTAAGTGTTGGGGAAATAAGCCTTAGAAACTATTCCTTCAATTGCCATTTGCTTGCTCCTTAAAATGATGGGTAATATATCGAAACATAACGTAAAAGGTAATTTTAACCAAACTTTTAACTTTTTATGACACATACTGATGAAAACTGAGTATTAATAGCGTCTTATGGATAGGAATTTATATGACTAGCACAAAAACCCTCAGAATTCCACCCCAAAAATGTGAGGTTCGCCTTTAGATCTTTAGGAATTCGGGTATCCATTTGTGATACCTAAGATAGTTTATACCTTTAGATTTCTCGAGTTAAGGTTTGAATGCAGTCATACGTGTCTATTTCGTCGTTACCGATGTGTACGTATGGTCTTTGTTGCCTATTCTAGAGCATTGGTATCGGTTTAAAATTATGTAAGTCGACCGATAGTGTATTAAGTTCTAGAACTTGTTTTTGTAATGCACCC
>BQNB010002670.1:0-91590 GCA_026074375.1 Tanacetum coccineum
ATATTATATTTTGGTATTTTACCAAGTTGTGAATTTTATTTCTTTTTTATTATGGACAATGTTTTTATATTTTTGATTTATTTATTTATTTATTTTTTTTCTTTTTTGGATTTTTAAATGATAATTATACTAAAAAGAAATGAAAATATTTTTGTACTTTTTTTATTTTTTATTTTTTATTTATTTTTTTTTATTTTTTTTTATATATTTTTATAATAAAAGAAAATATTCACACTTTCGAAAACAGATGGTCAAACGTAACGATAAACGTTTGCACAGCCTCCCCGGCAGCGGCGCCAAAAATTGATCCGCTCAGACTATACCTTAAAATACATATAATATAATAAAATATCAAATATATAGTAAGGATAGTCTAAAAGCAGAGTCAATGATACCAGGAAGTAGTATAGAATTTTCCCGGGTCGTAAATCCCCAACGAGGCTGGAATGGTAAATCGATACGAATGAATTGATGATTTGAATTGAGAAACAAATGATTTTGATTTTTAACTAGATAAACTAAAATTAATTAAAGAAAACTAAAATTATTCTACGGGAAACAAGCAGTGGAAAATGGGAATCTTAAATATACTACGGGGAACAAAAATAGTTATACGGATAAATCCTAAACTACGGGGGCATAAATAATGGCAATGAAAATCCTAAGAAATCTACGGGGGGAAAAATAAGTAATTAGGTAAACAACATATATAACTATAATAAATTAACACTATAAACTAAATTAAAAATACTAAGTACTAGACTACCGGATTAATCTCGCAGCTAAAACTAAAATTACAAAATAAAGTATTATAAAATTAATTTTAAAATTTAAAATAAATTAAAATATTCTAACTTAAAATAAAATGATAAAAAAATTTCAAATACGGAGTAAATAAAAGCGAACAAAACCGGTAAAGAAACGAAAAAAGTCGAACTCGTAAACTAAGGCCCGGAACTGAAATTTTGGGCCAAAAAATCACCCTACAAAGTTTTAATAATTTTTACAAACTATTTGATTAAAGAAAATTTTATGAAAAAGAACAATATTTTTTTGTTAATCTTTATGTATTCTTTTATGTATTTTTAAATATTAAATACTAATTAAACAAAGAAGGAAAATAAAAAATAAAAGTCTAAAAAATTCTAAAACAAAATCAGATTAAATAAAGAAATAAGTTTACAAAACTAAAAATGTAAAAATGCCCAAAGTTTACTGTTTTGAATTAAAAGTTAATTAAAAACTAATTAAAATTTAAACCCTAATTTAATTATTTAAATTAATCAAAACTAAATGACGCTAACTGTTGTTAAAACTAAAGGACTAACAGTGAAAGGACAAATGACTGTCGGTGGTAAAAGCTAACTAACAAAGGGGACTAACAATGTTAACTATAAAAGAAGAAATTACACAAATGGTCCCTGAAGTGGACCCCGATTGCAAATCAAGTCCTAAGTACTTATTATCAAAAAGCCAAAGAAGCAAAGTTGTAAAGGGGCTTAATGGCAACATTTTTCATAATAAGACTATTTCTTAAAATCACTAAATAAAGCAGAAAATGAAGCTTTTGGACTGACAGAAATTATAAGCTTATAAGCTTCATTTTGCTTTCTTTTGGGAAATTTAAGCTACTAGATAAGCTACACTAATAGGGAACTAGATAAAATAGGGGCTAGGGAGTCCTAATGGAGCTAAAGGTATATAAGAATAAGCCCTAAAATAAGCTAGAAATGAAATAAGCTATGGTGACAGTTTTTAAAAGAAAACAGAAAAGTACCTACTTTAAGCCCTGAATAAGCTATGCTAAAGGGGGAAATAAGCTATAAGATTTTCAGGGGACTTAAGAAATAGTAATAAGTCAATAAAAAAGCTAAAAAATCCTAAGTGCTAATATCTTAAAAATAAGTGTTAATTGTGGGACTAGAATGGTGCTCCAGCACCAGGGGAGGTGCAAGCAGATAGTGCATTAGGGGGGTTTTTGAGCTTATTGAAATAAGCTCTTAAGAGCTTTTTAGCCTAAAGCAAAGCACAAAAGATAAACCAAGAAGATGGCATTGAGCTTATTTCCAAAATTTGAGAGCTTAGGAAACAATTTAGGCTGCTGATATTGTTGGCTTAAATTTGAGGTGATTTCAAAGATATGCCATACATCACTTGTGGACTCATATTGGTCAAACCAAATGGGGACATGAAACAAATATGGTTGGTTAAAGGCTAGAAACAACACCAAAGTAGCACAATGGAACATGTGTTAAGTCTTATGCAGCTTGAGCACTTAAGCTCAAATTAGCTTATTGAAAATTTGACAGAAAATAGAAAACACTTAAAAATTGATTTTAAAACTAAAAATGGTGGTTTAAGTGGCTTGATTACCCCTACACACTCAGCCAAAGTTGGCTGAGTGAGCTTGACCCACAACAAACAACCTTTTGACCCATTTTAATAGTAAACCAAATCACTCCCCTTAAAATATATTTAAATAGCTTTTTAACTGATTTTTGGGTAAAATAAGGCTGATGTAAGTGATTACAAGTGAACTTTAATAATCTTTTTAACACATGTTTAATCAATCTAAACAGAATTAAAAAGGGCTTATAATTTTACTTTAATTTCGACTCAATGGTGATTTTCACAATCTTTTAACTTTTGTTTAAAATGAAACATTGTTGCTACTAACATAAAACTTTTAAATGACTGAATTACACTTCAAATGCTAAAAAAAAGACTTAGAATTAAAATTAAGCTAAAAATATAAAGAAAAAGGTGTTCTTAATTCGGCTTGTGTTTCTTCCTTTTATAGAAGTCCAAGGCTTCTATCTTCACTTGGGTGTGTTTGTTGTGTGTCTTGAAGCTCAGCTAACATTCCTAGCCCTAGGATCACACTTGTGTTTCTTTCTTATCAATCTCAGCCATGGATGGTGCTTCGGGTTTGATGAGATTGCCAGCTTGGCATTTTAAACAGGGAAATGGGTGTGGTTGTTTATGTGGGTTTAGGATTGACTGGGGTTGTAAGGTAACAGAGGTAGGTTTGGGTAAAAGACATGGGGTGGTGATCGTGATGGTGAAGGTTTTGAGGGAGTTTGGCGGGAAAGGTATTTGAGGGGTGAGATGTTATGGTTAAAGGTTTGAAAGTCTCGAGAAGGCCAGAATGAACCCTCATGTTTCACTTCTTTTTCATTTCTTTTGTTTCTTTTTTTCTTTAGTTATAAAAGAGTTTGGAAATTGGCAATTTGGGCCCTTGTGTTTTATTAAAACAAAGATATAAAAGGTTTTGACAATGGCAGTTTCAGCCCTTGGTGTTTTTAAGGGAAATTAAGTTTGTAAAATTGCAAAATCAGTCCCTCTCTTTGTTTAAAACACTTTTTTCTTTTTACAAACATTTTTAAATTTGACAATTTAGGTTCCCCTGGTTTATAAAAATTGGTATTGGGGCTCCAGTAAATGGGCTTGGGTTATGTATTGGGCCTCAACTGGGTGTGTTTGGGCCAATAAGTTCAGGCTTGTGTTATGGGTTTTTTTAAGGCCCAATAAGGTTCAGGCGGTTTTTTTTCACCTGTTTTTGTGTGTTCACTGGTTGAGGAATTGGTTTGTTCAAGGGCTAGGATCGGGTCTTCAAAGTCTTCATAGTCTCATGTCAATGCACAAAATGGGCTGTTGTCATTATTGAGGGCCCATTTGGTTTCACAGTCTTCGTTAATATACTTTTGGGCTTTCCGGCCCATTCAGATGGGTTTGAGATTGCATCAAATAGATATTCTTCAATTACGGCTCCGGTTTTTGACTGTTGAATTTGTTGCGTGATTGACTTTGACTTTGACCTTTTCTGGTCTTTTGCTTTGATTGGGCTTTGTTCCTTCACAGCTTTTCCTTTTCGTGCCTGGTTTGTGTCATTTTTTTCTTTGTTTTCTGTCTTTTGGTTTGATATCCTTTTCCTGCACACACAAGTGTAAAAACAAACATATCTTTGGCAGTTTCTGTCTGTTTTGGTCATTTAAGTCCGTTTTTAATGGAAAAAGGTATGTGTATTTAAGCACATACCAAAATCCCCCATACTACGACATTGCCGTGTCCTCACGCAATGCTATGAAGTAAGCATTTACGAAAACTAAGACTCTTGACCCCCTCCGACTAATAACTTTGAAAAGTAGCAAAGTGTTTGTCAAAGGAAAGAATCAAAGAGCTTCGACAAAGCCGATTAACACCATTATTTTGTATGTACATTGACTACTCTAATTTTTTTGGATTTTTGAATGGTTTGTCTTTCTTATTTAACTCACAATGGGATCATAGAGTGAGAAACGTCCATAGAATGATCTACGGATGTCCTGACGGAAAATTTCATCGTCCCCGATTTTTCACTAGTCTTAAGCCAAGCAATTAAACGAGATCATTGTCGATATAAGTTTAGGTGTAAAGCCCTCATACTTATGACTTGTGAACTTTTGAACTCCCGACTGGATAAATGATTTCGTGTGTGTGCTCAGATTTAACTCAACAATAGTATCACTTATTCTCAATAGCACAATGAATCGTGATTCAAAGCATACAAATTTATTAAGACTTTGCAACTTGATTTTATAGAACTTCAAAATTATTATTATTATTATTATTTTTTTTTTTTTTTTTTTTTTTTTTTAAGTTCTTAAAGCTAGGAATGCGTTGCTTAGTTTGAACACCTACCTAGGCCTCGCTCCCTAGTAGGATATCACAACCAACGTCCGGTGTTCTTAGTTTGAAAACCCACCCCGTTGCTAGCGTAGTGGGAAATCACATCAACACCTTCTTCCTAATATGGCTAAGGATTAGTGTCTTAGTTTGAACCCTCACCTAGACCTTTCTTCCAAGTGAGATATCACGACACACCAAGTCCCTAGAAGCAAAGATGTCTTAGTTTGAACCCCCACCTCGTGGTTAGCGGAGTGGGATATCACGACACATCTATTACTTGCTCCATATAATCAAATGTATGCTTTATTGGCATTAAATCTTTTCAAAAACTTATGCTGTTTTTAAAGATCAAGTCACAAATTTGAAGCTTTTTTGAAAACATCGATTGACTTGCCGATTAATCGAACCACGTATGATTAGGCGGATTTACGAAGCTTAGTGAGAAAATAGAACACAAGTTATTCATATAGTTTTAGATCGAATCTTGCTTGACACACATAAACTTATATTTAACTCTATCATTTCTCGTTCTTCACTTAAGAATTCAAAGCAATTCGTGAAAGCTTTGGCCTAAAAGAACTAGCTAGGGCTCAACACGCCCGATCGAGTCAAAAATTTATTCTTACTCTACCCAAAAAAGACAAAAACCGCTATTCCTATATTTTGAAATTTTTAAAGTTTTTTTTTTTCTTTTTTTTTGGCCACAAAAAATTTGGTGTAAAAAGGGATTACAGTGATCTAACAACGGATGCAAGGCAAACATCAAATCGAAGATTCCCCCCCATACTAGAACTAAACATCGTCCTCGATGTTTCAAAGGGGGTTCTACGTAAATCTAAGGCCGTTTATGAAGTGTGCCAAAAGATAAAACGTTAGTCGATAAGATTTGGATTCACTTGAATTCCCAAAATAGAAGTGAGGATGGAAGCTCGGTTAAAATGGACAGAATCGAGAGCCTTCACAATCCGGGAATACCTGGACATACAATACAAAGCACACAAAACATGGACAAAACACAGGTAATGGAAAATGCAAGCCTTCTCACACACAAAACACTTATTAGCATAAAGAAAGAAGATAGACTGGATAAGCATGGGGTGCCTCCCACGAAGCGCTTGTTTAGGGTCCCGACGCTTGACCCGTCCCCCGAATTTATTGGTCCATGGGGAACGTTTGGAGATCCGGGACAACCTCGGTTGGTATGTCCCCTCCAAAGTAATGTTTGATACGATGACCATTCACTTTAAAGTTGGGCCGGAGTTTTGGAGAAGCACGGACGGTGCCATAAGGAAAAACTTGGACAACGGTGAATGGTCCAGACCAACGGGATTTCAATTTGCCCGAGAAAATCTTTAGTCTAGAGTTGAAGAGGAGGACACGATCACCAACGTTGAAAACGCAGGTTTTTGACTTAGCATCGTGTCTCATCTTGGTTTTTCTTTATTAGATCAGAGAGTTCTCGTAGGCCTGATCAAAAAACAACGGAATACAGCAAGGGGCTCTGCCGCTTAACCCCGCAAGGGGCACTGCAGCTTGACCCCGCAAGGGGGCACAGCCCCCTTGACCCCCGCATTTTTGTCATGGTCGAAAACATATTAGCTCAACGAGTGTGCACTCCACACTTCCCTAACTCGTATCCGAGCCGAATATGAAATCTCATTAGTCTCTAGTAAATCGTTATTACCTAAATGGCCGTCGATGACACTAAAATCACCAACAAATCCCCCCCATTTTAGTGTAATCATTGATTTACTAAAACATATATAATGATATATGCAATTATGTTAAAACAAACAAAATGAAACAAACAAATGCATAAATGAAAATGTTTTGTGATTGAATTTTCATCTTAGTATAATACACATTCCAAATATTCAAAAATCGGGGTGTCGCAACGATTGAACCCATCAATCTATTTGAATACCTGAAGATACTATACACATATGTTTCTACAACACTCTAATGTTCGTTACTTGACACTATTACAAGCCATGTGTCCCAATCCATTAATGAACATACAGGAAGCCAAGTCCAAGCTTCTTGAAGCGGCAAAACTTCATGTTCACATAGGTGATTCTTTTAGTCTTGCACCTGCATTTACAATTTTTCAAAAGAATCATTAAGAAGGTAAACTTCAACCTAACCATCACTTGCAGGTCTGAACACATACCTCGGGAAGATAAATACACGTGTTCCAATCTCTAGCTATGAGCTTTCCACATTGAATTCAGCTTCTAGCGTCGTATTAGAAGAAAATTGGGTATCTCATAGATAGTAGATTTATATGGACTTTAATCACATCCCTATAACTGACTTATTCACTAAGTCCCTAGCGAGACCCTTCATCAAGTGGTCTGCTAAATTCTTTTGCGACCGAACAATGTTTGACATCCTTGAAGAATTTATTTTTTTGTTGGGATGTCATTCCCTTGATAACGAATTTCCCCGCATGGTAGTTTGCAAAATCTGCAAACCATGGGGTACTTTGATCTTGAAGAGCAACAGAACCGAGAGTTTCGAGAGGAAATGCTTCATTGATTTCTTTGTTCTCGAGTTTGTCTTGATGAGGGTTTTCAAGTCTGGACAGATGATCGGCGGCGAGATTCTCAGCTCCTTTTTTGTCTCGAATTTCAATATCAAATTCTTGGAGCAATAGGATCCACCGCATGAGTCTTGCCTTAGCATCCTTCTTGGCAAAGAGATACTTGATGGCAGAATGGTCAGTATACACTATGCTTTTGGACATAACAAGATATGACCGGAATTTCTCAAAGGCATACACTACGGCAAGTAATTCCTTTTCGGTAGTAGTGTAGTGAGTTTGAGCCTCGTTCATAGTCTTGCTAGCATAGTGTATAGGTTGGAAATGCTTGTTTTTTCTTTGCCCGAGGACTGCCCCAATTGCGAAGTCGCTAGCATCGCACATCAGTTCAAAGGGCAAGTCCCAGTCGGGAGCAATTAAGATCGGAGCCTCAGTCAATTTTCTTTTGAGTGTATTAAAGGAATCGATACACTCTTCAGAGAAGAAAAATGGAGTCTCTTTTTCAAGCAAATGAGTCATAGGACGGGCAATTTTTGAGAAGTCCTGAATGAATCGTCGGTAAAAACCGGCGTGCCCAAGGAAACTACGGACACCTTTGACAGTAGTCGGATGAGGGAGCTTGGCTATAACTTCAACTTTAGCACGATCAACCTCAATTCCCGACTTAGAAATTTTGTGTCCGAGAACAATGCCTTCCTTCACCATAAAATGGCTCTTCTCCCAGTTTAAAGACAAATTGGTGTCTTCACACCGCTTCAACATCTTTTCCAAATGGGATAGGCACGTAGAGAAAGAGTCCCCAAAGACCGAAAAGTCATCCATAAATACTTCCATCGTTTTTTCAATCATATCGTGGAAGATTGCCATCATACATCTTTGGAACGTGCCAGGAGCATTGCATAGCCCAAAAGGCATGCGACGATAGGCGAAAGTTCCGTATGGGCAAGTAAAGGTTGTCTTTTCTTGATCTTTTGGGTCAATTGGGATCTGAAAATAACCCGAGAAGCCATCGAGGAAACAGTAGTATTGGTTTCCTGCTAGTCTTTCGAGCATTTGGTCCATGAAGGGCAATGGGAAGTGGTCTTTTCGGGTGGCTTCATTAAGTTTTCTGTAATCAATACATACTCGCCATCCCGTGACCAATCGAGTAGGAATTAGTTCATTCTCATCATTTGTGATGACGGTCATACCTCCTTTCTTAGGTACACAGTGTACCGGGCTCTCAGCCAAGTGCTGTCAGAGATGGGGTAAATCAATCCAGCGCAAGGAGATTTTTTCAACTTCCTTTTGATAACATCGTGATTTTTTTTTTGGGTTTACCCATCTCTTACCTTGCACAGATGGTTCGTAGTCCCTCTTCCATTAGAATATTGTTGAGTACAAAAATTTAGGCTAACACCCCTTTATATCGAGAGTTTCCAAGCGGGATGGACTCGCTTGTGGGACTTGAGAAACTTGAGAAAGCTTAACCTATCCTTCATCTTTAAGTCTTTAGAATTATGACAGGCACTTGTTTGTCTACCATTCTAAAAATCGTATTCAAGATGGGGGTGGCAGTTCCCTTGAGTTCAACCTCGTGAGGTTTTCATGCAACGGAAGATTCAAGCGGTTTATTACTCACAGAGTTTGAGCTCTTCCAAGCTCCAGGCATATAATGGTTATGATTTGGAGGGTGGGAAGTGGCTCACTGTATATTAAAATGCTTCTAGAAGTATGAAATGTCCCCCCTCAGGAAGCCTGATAATTGGATCAAACTTCAAATGAAGTTGGATTCATCTCTAGAGCAACGAAACTAATCTGCTTCTTCCATAAGAGAAAAATCACTGTCCCCGAAAAGGAGTGAGAGTTGGAGAAGCAGTAGGAACAATAGGCTCAAATATGGAGTGGGATTGCACACCGCGATCACGTTTGAAAATCCTAATGACCTTCTTGAGAATACTTCATCACAAGCATATCGATGACGTCGATTTGTTTACCGTCATATGTCTATAATCAAACTTGCTGTGTTTTTTAAGTTTGGTCCAGATTGAATGTGATGGCTTCCTGCCAAACACGAAGGGTAATCTGACGCCTTCTAAACATCTATCAAAGCAGACTGGTTTACAAGAAACATCGCCCGAGAAGTTAAGGGACTCGGGGTCTGGTTCAAAATCAACAACTACGAAGTCAAGCTGGAAATTTAATTTTCCCACATTTACAAAGACATCTTCCAGCAATACCGTTTGGATTTCAGTGATTGAACGATCTTCACGCCGCCCGAAGCAAGCTCTAGCGTCATGCAAGTCGGGGTCAATTCAGGAAGAGATAGATTGTTCCATACAGAATAAGGCATGAGATTAATGCTCGCACCAAGATCGGTCAATGCGTTGCATGTAGTAATCCCCGTAAATTTACATGGAATCAGAAATCGGCCAGGGTCTCCAAGTTCTTTTGAAACTTGTTTGATGATGACCGCTGAACAGTTCTCTTCAAAGGAGTCCTTGCCAATCTCCCCCCCCCCCCCCCCCCCCCCCCCCCCCCCCCCCCCACACACCCCCCCCCCCCCTCGCTTCAATTATCCGTTGTTTACCAATCAAGTTTTAAAGTCGATAGCAAACTTAGCATGAGCATCAAGCATCAGTAAAGCTAATCTCGAAACTTAAATCCCTAGAAATTTCAGTATAGAAGTTCTCGATTTGATCGTTAGCTTTTTCCTTGCGCCTTTCATCATTTCTTCTTGATGGAAATGGAATTGATGCTTTAGGAATTGGAGCAACATCAGGAGAAACACTGGGCTCAGGATTTGGATTACGAGTCTAAATTTGAACAACAGGAGGTTGGACGTCTTCGGTGCTTCCGTTATTAGCAGGAGGCATCAGTGTCCTTTGGGGGTCACCTTCGTACATCATATTAATTGCTTTGGCCTTGGATGGTAACACACTATCCGGTAGTGATACCATTTAAATCCTTCCTCCGGGTTGGTAACAGTGTTACCAGGAAGAGTTCCAGAACCGGAAGTAGAAGCTGTATTAGCATTAACACATTTTGAAAGCATGTCAGGGCAAATTTGCATTATGGGATTGCAGGCTTAGACCTTTAGTTTTGCATCTTTTCTCAACACTGCATCATTGGCTGTGACATATCTTTCAAAATCCTGTTTTTGACGACAGGTAAACACGTGTGTCTGAGAAACGAAAGCAGTCCTTGATGTAGCTACTGTTGATGAGCTACTGGTTTGATTCACCTGAGTCGATAAACCTGACCTTGGTTGAAATGTTTCCTCTATTTTATTTGAAGTTATTTCCTCGATTGAAATTGTTTTGACTATTTGCATGAGATTCTGACGGGAGGAAAACCAGGAGGTCGAATCTGATTTTGAGACCATTGGAGTCGAACACAATTAGCTTGGGTTGAAATTGGCGCGCGGCCTAGGACACATACACTTGTATAATTGTCAATGTTACCTGTTGCAGTTAGTGGCTGGACAGATTTGATAAGAATGACCTCCCCCACAAGTTAGCACAACTTTGTTCAACCGCTTTTACGGGGGCGGAAGATGGGTTTGGTTCTTCTATCGAGAATTATGCCCGAACCAATGGTCCTTTGAGACAGCAACATCAGAAGGAACTGCTTGGTGGAAGAGCTTGTTTCATTTAGCTACAACAGCTTAGTTTCTTGACTGACCGTACTTTAGACTTGCTCTCTCGATGAATTTTTTTAAACATTCTCGAGCATTTGTCTAAAAGTACCAACCAAGCAGCAGGTAGTTTAAATGAATCTTGATCATTTAAGTTTAGGCATTATAGGAATGTAAACGAGTTGATCAATTCTGAAAACCCATGTATGAGGGCATCCCCTTTAAATCATTGAAACGATCCCAAGCCTCATAAAACGTCTCATCAAATTTTTGCTGAAATCTCGTGATTTCATTTCTGAGATTTGTTGTTTTAGAGGGAGGGAAGAATTTGTTAATAAATTTCGAAACAAGATCATCCCATGTTTCAATCGACCGAGGGGGTTCTTTTTCTAGCCATATCCGGGCTGCCCCTTCGAGAAAACGGGAAAAAGCATAATATAAACCGACGAATTTGGTACGTTCGAAATCTTCATCGTAGAATGATCTTTTATTTGAAATAACGGATGTGAGCATGTGGGTCTTCTTTATCATTTCCCAAAAATTTGCTTGTTTTGGACAAGATTAAGAAGACCATGCTTGATCATCAAAGTTATTTTCGCGGTGATTTTCAGGAATAACTATCGCACCTCGTAACCCTCGGTGGGTGCTTCGAGCAATTGCGTCATAGACTTACAGCCATCATAACTATGGGAGGATTATCAGGTTTCTCAAGATTAGAATTGATTCAACAGAAATGCTGACGACAGGAGGTTCTGGTAAAAAAAACTTTGAAAAAAAAATACTGGCTTGAGAACGAGTGCGCAAGCATGAAACAAAATAGAAATACAAAAAGAAATTTACACTAATTTTTTTGGTTTTTATCAAAGATTTATTCACAATTGATAACGGACAATGAGATTAAGACAACTAAAACCAAAGTAATCCACTTACTCATCAACTGGTAACTCTCAAAAAGATAAACGCAACAGTGAGACGGAAGGAGTAGGAATAGCGCGAAGCTACTTATTTCTCCTTTCGGGTCGTAGTTTCCCTAGGAACAACCCGTCCATATACACACTTTATTTATAGTTTGTTTTAACTTTCCAAGGTGAGCCGTAAACGTCGTAAGAGACACAAAAGGCAAGTTTTTAAATCTTTTGTTCAATTGGAACCAATAAGTTCACTAAATCGGAACTTAGTATATAATACCTCCAGTTAGAATATTAATTATTGGTATTTACCAATTTGTGAATTTTTTTTCTTTTTTTTAGGACAAGTTTTTAATATTTTTTTGGTTTTTTCTTTGGTTTTTATCTGATAATATATAAAAAGAAAAGAAATGAAAAATATTTTTGTACTTTTTATATTTTTATAATAAAAGAAAATATTCACAGTTTCAAAAACAATTGATCAACGTAACGATAGACGTTTTCACAGCCTCCCCGGCAACGGCGCCAAAAATTGATTGGGTAAATTCACACCGTAAATATATATAATATATAATAAAATATAAAATATATAAATAAGTGTAAAAATCAACAATCAATAAAACCGAGAAGTAGTATAGAACTTTCCCGGGTCGTTTATCCCCAACGAGGCTAGGAACCTGGTAAATCGCTTACATCAGAAGATTTGATTTGAAGGCAGGAAATGGTTTGGGAGTTGAAAAAAGTCAAATTAGATTATAACGGACTAAAACGTTTAAGAAAAACCTAGAAATTACTAGAAGTTAAACTAGAATCGAGAGCCCGGAATCCCGACAAACGGGGAAAACCTAAAATCCTTTAAACATAACCTACAAGAAATTTTTTGGGGGGGGGGGGGGGGGGGGGGGGGCTTCTAAACTGACTCTAGGGATCAATAACTAAAATGAAAAAGACTAGACCGAAAACGGAGTTCGTTTGACCCAAAAACGAGTCAAAACAAAATCCCGTACCCGGACCCGTTCTTTAAAAAAAGAAAAGTTATAAAAATGACCCTACGAAAATTTTTATATTTTTCCTACAAACTAGATGATAAAAGAAAATTTTCTAAAAAAGCAAAATATTTTTTTGATAATTTTTGTATTTTTTTATGAATTAAATAAACTTTTAACTAAATTAAATTATAAAAAATATTAACGATTAACTAAAAAAATTCTGAAAAATTTACAAAAATACTTTATTCTATAGTTCCTACGAAAAATGAAAAACACAAGCACACAAAACGCTTAAGTAATAAGCCCGAAAAACGCTGTAACACTTATATAAGCTATATTGCCAAAATGTGTATATAACCAAAGTCCCTTGAGTCTTTAACGAAAAAGACCCAAGGGCGCAGTGGTAAGTGGTGTGTGTTATAAAGGGGATGTATCGCTTGGTCCCGGGTTCGAGTCTTGCTCACCCGGACCAAGTGTCTTCCCCTTTTTTTTTTCGAAAACTCAAAGAAACAAAGTTGTTAAGCTCGTGAGGCTTAACAACTTTGTCAACTAGAGCTTTTTATGAAAAGCTATAAATAAGCCTAAAAATAAGCTTAAACTTGACAGTTTAGCTTATTAAGGCTTAAAAGCAAAAAATGCCTAAGTCCTTTTGGACTTAGGGTCGAAATAAGCTAGAGCTTGGGCTGAAATAAGCAACAGGGATCTAAACTAACTTGAATAAGCTAAAAAGGAAAGGAAAAGCTAAACTAAATAAGCTGTGAGAAGCTTATTATGACAGAAAAGCTTAAACAAAGCTTAAAGGGCTAAGAAGCTAAAATGGGCATTCAAATAAGCTACCTAAGGGAAATAAGCAAACTATCTATCTAACTAGAACCAAAAATCTAACTAGAATCATTTTGAGCTTATGGAATAAGCTCAATAAGCCAGAATCAAAAATAAGCAATCCCTCAGCCTAAGGGACTCAAAAACAGTCAAATGCAAGGTTTGGGCTTGAAAATAAGCTAGCTAACAAGCTTCCTAAGGCCTGAAACTTTGAGGGCTTATCTAAGAGCTTATATACTCTTAAAATAAGCCAAAAACTTGGGCTTAAGTGTGCTTAAAGAGCAAGTAATAAGAGCTTAAAATCTCCCCTTTGCACCAGGGGAGATTTAAAGCTGAGCTCAAAGGCTTATTTGACAGCTTCTAAAAAGCTGTCAAATAAGCTCTAAACCAAAAATTAAGCTCAAACAGATTGAGTGCCCTATGAAAGGGGCTTGTGCACCAATTTTAAGCTTTTAAAACTCATTTAAACTTGCTGAATTTTGTAGGTGAAAAAGGGTTTTTGTCTTTTTAAAACTGTGACTAAAAGAGACTTGGTGTTCTTGACTTAACAAGAAGTCAAAAACGCGCGCACAAAGGGCTTTTGGACCTGGGGGGGGGGGGGGGGGGGGGGGGGGGGGGGGGGGGGGGGGGGAGCTTTGGGAAAATTGGGAAAAGAGGGGAGAAGGGATGGCAGGGAGGGGGGGGGGGGGGGGCGGGGGGGGGGGATGGCTAGGGAGGACAACACCCACACACACAACATCCAAAGTCTCTATCTTGTACACAACACTTGTGATATCTTGAAAAAGCTCACTAGTTTACACAATATCTAAAATTTGCTATGCTATATGTAAAAACTTGGTCAAGGGCACTAAAGTCGTTGTAAAAAACAGATTAAAAATGCGTAAAAACTTTAAGGTAAAACTAACCAAAATAACTAACCCATGTTTAAAACCTTTTTTGACCCAGTTTATAAGTTATCCCCAAACACCCCTTTACAACTTTAAACTGTCCAAACGCAATATTGACGTAAAATCTATTTTACACTAAAACTTTTAAAACTTTTATATCTACTCTTATTATATATTGCCCAACTTAAAACTACTTTAACACCTAAAGTCAAGCTTATTAAGAAAAATAAGCTAGTTTCTCAGCTAGCTTAATACCTAATATGACAGTTTTTAAAGAGAAACTAAAGTTACATTCATTAAATCTAATGAAAACATACACCATATAAAGAACAAGTCAAACCACATGTGTTGCAAAGAATGCCAGGAAATGAAAGTAAATAAGCAAATGTTTAAAGTTAAAATTAAGCTAGAATGAAATTTAGGAAATGAAACCTTGGATTTTTGTTGTCTCAGAACCAAGGCCACTCTTTCTGAGTGAGTGGCCTAAAAACATACACCTAAGTGGCCCTTGCCTCTATTCCCTGAGCAATAAGCTCAATAAGCTTATATTAGCTTATTTCTTCATAAGCTTCCAAAATCACACTCAATTGGACATTTATGAACTGAATTCAAATGAAAACAGTATTGAAGGGCTTATAACAAGTTTTAAACTGAATTAGAGCTTATTACAAGAATAAGCTCTAATGAGCTTATTGAGAGCTTATTGAGTGAAAATATGCCCGCCTCGCGCCCCCCCCCCCCCAGCTTAATTTTTCATTAAAACAGAGAATTACAAATGCATAAGAGACATTAACTTAAAAACACTTTAAAATACTTTTAAAACTACACTAAAACGACATAAAAACTAACTGGTTTGCCACCATGGGCTTACAAGGCTTTTATAGCAAAGAAAATACAACTAGGTCTTCTTTCTTCTCTCCTTCTGTTGTGCTTCTTTGAACACACATAAAAGGGAGTGTGTTTGTTTTGTGAGTGGCTTCAAGCCTCTAATCTTGGCCCTTCAATCTTCAAAAATCATCTTGGTCGTCGAATTGAGCCTTGGGGGGTGTAGGATTGCCAACTTGGCACATTTGTAGCTGGGAAAGGTGGTGGAGGAGGGGGGAGATGAATATCCATGGGGGAATTGGGTTTGCAGGGTAAAAAGAGGGTATACAAACCCGTGATTGTTTTTGGGAGGGAAAAAACGAGCGGGAAAAGATGTTAGGGTCATAACAGAGGGTGACAGGGTTAAGTTTGTGAGATTGGCAAAGTTAGTCCCTCTAGGTTATTTCTTTCTTTGCACGCATGGTCCTTGTGGTTATATAACTTTGGGGACTTGGCAAAACAAGTCCCCAAGAGTTATATAACTCTTTGCACAATTCGTCCCTTTGGTGTACAAGTTGAGGGATTTGGCAGCCATGGCCCTTGTGGTTTAGCTTTGCCAAAATGGCAATTTGGGCCCTTGTCTTCTTTTCTCCTCTTTTCTTCTTTATATATAAGTTTAGGGATTTACAATTTCAGTCCCTAAACTTATATTTCTTTGACTTTGGCCTCGGGGTTGACTTGGGTTGACTTTGTCTTTGACCAGTTGACTTTTCTGCTTTGATTTGGCTTTGTCTTTCACAGTCTTTTCCATTCCGAGTCCGGTTTTGTCGTTTTGGCTTTGTTTTTCGTCCTTTTCTTAGATATCCGTTCCTGCACAATACAATTAGCAAAACAAGCATATATTTGGCATTTTAAGTCCGTTTTTGGTTATTTTAGCTCGTTTTTAAAGGTAAAAGGTATGTGTAATTAAGCACATACCAAGCTCAAATTAAGCTTAATGTGAAAAAGGAAAAGTGTTCTAAGAAGCTTATGATGTGCTTAATCTAAAAATGAAAAGAAATTAAAGCTAGAAGTACTTTTAAACAACTAAAATTGAGCATAAACTAAGCAAACTCAGAAAATAAGCAAGATAGCACAAAATCCAAATGATCTTAAAACCTTAAGAAGCTAAACTAGACTCTAGAACTTTAAGGGTTTATAAAACTACTTATAATCTATCTAATTAAGCTAGAAAATCTAGACCCATAAGCTAAATTAACAAATTTAAATTCTTAGTTCTGTTTTTGGCTTTTAAACTTTTTGACAGCAAAAATAAGCTATGAAATAAGCTAGAAAATGAAACTAAAATTAAATTTATAATAAGCTATAACTAAACTTAATCCTACTGATTTTAGCAAGCTAAAATCTAAGCTAACAGTACTAACTTATGGTTAGTACTGGTAGTGTAAAGGTTCAGCAGTACTAACTTGAAAAAAAAAAAAATAACGGATCATTTGATCTGCACAAATTTTGAATAAGAAGGGGTCATCCCAGAAATAGTGTTTAACATCTTTGAAAAATTTGTTTTTCTGTTGGGATGACATTCCCTTGACAACGAAGTTCCCCGCATAGTAGTTTGCGAAGTCTTCAAACCATGGGGTACTATCAGCACGAAGAGCAACCGATCCAAGAGTTTCAAGAGGGAACGTTTCAGTGATTTCCTTGTTCTCGAGTTTATCTTGATGAGGGTTCTCAAGTCTGGAAAGATGATCGGCGGCCAGATACTACTGCTCCTTTTTTGTTCCGTCGTAGGATGACAATCAAATTCTTAGGAGCAAAAGGGATCCCACCGCATCAATCTTGGCTTAGCATCTTTCTTGGCGAAAAGATACTTGATAGCAGAATGGTCGGTATACACTATGCTCTCAGACAAAAACAAGATACACCTGGAAACTTCTCAAAAGCGTACAACTACCGCAAGAAATTCTATTTCGGTCGTAGTGTAAAGTGTGCTTGAGCTTCATCATGGTTTGCGGCATAGTGTATTGGTTGGAAATGCTTGTTCTTTCGTTGCCACCATGGACTGCCCTATTGCGAAGTCCACTTTGCATCCACACATGATTCGAAGAGGCAAGTCCCATCGGGAGCAATCAAAACGGAGCCTCAGTCAATTTTCTTTTTTAAAGTGTATTAAAGGATTCGATACACCTCTTTTGAGAAGAAAAAATAGAGTACCTCTTATTCCAGCAAATAGTCATTGGGCGGGCTATCTTGGAGAAGTCTTGTATGAATCGTCGTGTAAACAACCGCGTGCCCAAGAAACTTCGGACATAACCTTTCACAGAGATTGGTGAAGGGAGCTTGGCGATAACATCAACTATTAAGCTCGATCGACCTCATTCCTGAATATATAGATTTTGTGTCCGAGAACCATGCCTTCTATTACCATAAAATGGCTTTTCCCCCCAGTAGGACCAAATGGTGTCTTCACACCGTTGTTCAACATTTGTCCCAAGTGGGTTTAGGCATGTAGAGAAAGAATCACCGTAGACCGAAAAGTCATAAATGGTCCAAAAACCATAAATACTTCCATTGTTTTTTCGATCATGTCATGTAAGATTGCCATCATACATTGTTGAAACGTGTCAGGTGCATTGCCTAGCCCAAAAGGCATGCTGACGATAGGGCAAATGTTCCCGTCATTCGGGCGAAGTCCAAAGGACTGGTCTTTTCTTGGTCCTTCGGGTCTATTGGAATCTGAAAGTAACCCGAAAAGCCATCGAGGAAACAATAGAATTGGTAACCCCGCGAGTCTTTCGAGCATTTGATCCATGAAGGGAAGTGGGAAGTGGTCCTTTCGGGTAGCTTCATTCAACTTCCGGTAGTCGATGCAAACTCTCCACCCTGTGACCAATCGAGTCGGTATAAGATCATTATCATCATTTTTCACGACGGTCATGCCACCCTTCTTTGTACACAATGCACCGGGCTTACCCATGGACTGTCAGAGATCGGATAAATCAATCCGCCGGCGTCAAAGAAGCTTTTCAAATTTCTTTTCTTGATACTCGTGGAATTTTGGATTCACCCTTCTTTGATGCTGAACCGTAGGTTCGTAGATCCTCTCCAACGAGAATTTATGTGTAGTACAAAACTCTGGGGTTGATGACCCTTGATATCTGAAAGTTTCCAAGCGACTGGCTCGCTTGTGGAGGACTTTAAGAAACCTCGATTAGCAGGCTTGCCTTTTCTCATCCTTCAAGTCATTTTGCGCAATAAAACGGGCAACTTTTAATCACCCTCCAAAAATTGCATATTCCAAGTGAGGTGGCAAGTCCTTGAGTTCAAGCTCAGGGGGCTCATTAACGAAAATTTCACGATTTTGCTCACAAATCTTAAAAGATCTTTTTCGATTGTCATGAAAGTAGTTTTCCTTGAAGAGGTGGAAGTGTTCACAGTTGAGAATTGCTTCGAGGAGGAGTATGTCCCCTTCAGGGTTCATATTAAGTTGATCAACTTCCGGTGAATTTTGGATCGTCTACTAAGCAAGGAAAATCGGCTGTCTTCGCAAAGGAGAAAGTCACTGTCACGAATGGAGTTAAGGTGGAGAAGAAGTAGAGACCAACGAATAGATCGTATTAATGATGGGATTGCCACTCGCGATCACATCAGAAAAACAAAGAACTTCCTGAGAGTATTCTTCACAAGCCATATCAATGACGTCAATGCGGTTTGCAGTCATGTGATTGTAGTCAGCTGTGTACCTCGAAGTTTGGTCTAGATTGAATGTAATGGCCTCTTTGCCAACACGAAGGGTTATTTCACCTTCGTACACAAAGAGTGTATCGATAATGCAACTGAACTTGTCTTTAAGAACCTCCACCCGAGAATTATTGGAACTCGGGTGGTCTGGCTCAAAATCGACGACTACTAAATCTGCAGGAAATTGAACTTTCCCACCCGTCACATAAACGACTTCATCTCAGCGATACCGATTGTTTCAGAGATGAACCGGTCCCTAATTCAAGCGTCAAGCAAGTCGGGGTTAGTTTCGGAAAGGAGAGAGTTTACAGACAGAATATGGCATAAGATTAAAGAGCTTGCACGCAAGATCGCCAAGGCATTGCATGTTATAAATCCGGAAAATTCACAGGAATGGAGAAAGACGGCCAGGGTCTCCAAGTATATATCTTTGGTACTTGTATAGATGACGCTGATGCAAGTTCTCGTTCATCGGGGAACAAGCCATTTTCACTCACTTTTCCTTGCTTTCCGATTAAGAGGATTTAAGAGTCGAGGCATATTTTGGCATGAGTCATCAAGCATGCCGTAAAGCTAATTATCGAAACTCAAATCCCGAAAGATTTCTAAATTTCTCAATTTGGACGTTAGCTTTCTCACGACGGACTTCAACATTTCTTTTGATGGAAATGGAATTGAAAAGCATTTTTGGTTAGGCCTTGAGGCACTAACTAGAGTATTTGAAGGCTTAGAGATTGATTCATGATTGACAAGAGGGACAACCGGAGGTGGGACGTCTTCGGTGCTTCCGTTGTTAGTAGGATGCATCGTGTCCTTTGTGACCTCGGTATCACGTTCCATTACTTTAGGAGAAGAGGAAGTAATAGGAATTGCGAGTCCCTTGTAAGCAACACCACTTCGAGTGGTAATACCTTTTAGATCTTCTTTCGGGTTAGTAACGGTGTTACTAGGGAGAGTTCCCGAAGTAGAGGCGGTATTGGAAGCGACAAACTTGGAAAGCATGTCAGTGAGAGTGGCATTTTTGATTTTGCATAATTTGGACCTTGAGTTTTGCATGTTCCTCATCACACCTCATTAGCTTTAACGTACCATGGAATCTTCCTTTGATACAACCCATTTGATTTTGAGAGCTGGAGTTGGATAGCTGGAGCTTGATACGCAGGAGGTTTGAAACACCCTGAGTTGATTAGACTTGACCTTTGATGACCGGTTGGTAAGCTGGAGCTGATTGAAGTTCCCTACGTTTTGGTTGTAACGATTCTGATTATTTCCTTGATTTTGAACATGATGGTTTTGAACGGGAGGAAAACCAGGTGGTCGAATTTGATTTGAAATCTGGCCTCGATAACCGGTGTTTCCTTGGTTGAAATTAGCTGCGGCTGCTTGAGAGACATATTCTTGGTATATCTCTATAGAACGTGCCAGAAGTGGCTGGACAAGTTTTGGTAGGATGAGCTACCACGCGCAGGTAACACAACTTGCTCGATCCGCTTTGACAGAGTAGGAGGCTGGAAATTGATTAATTCTTGTCAAGGAGTAAAGCATAACCATTTCTTTTAACTCACCACTCGGAAGAGAATCGCGGGTGGAAGTGCTCGCACTCACTTGGCAACAACGGTTTGTTGCGTGAATTACGGACTTTGGACTTGCTTTCAATGATTCTTAGACAATCACGAGGCATTTTGTCCAAAAAGTTGCCACCCGCGGCGGAATTTAACGAATCTTGGTCGTTAGAGTTCAAGGCATTGTAGAAAGTATCAAGCTGATGCAATTCAGAAAATCCATGATGTGGACATGCCCGAAGAAGATCATTAAATCGATCCCATGCTTCGTAAAACGTCTCGTCAAATCTTTGTTGAAATCTCGTGATTTCATTTCGAAGATTTGTGGTTTTTTAGAAGGAGGGAAAAATTTGTTAATGAATTTGGAAACAAGATACATCCCATGTTTGAATCGATCAGGGGTTCTTTTACTATCCAAATCCGGGCTAACAACCCTCGAGGGAAATTGACAAAGCAATAGCTTTAACCGACGTACTCGGGACGTTCGAGAACTTCATCGTAGAAGTGATCTTGTTGAAATAACGGATGTGGGCATGAGGATCTTCTTTGTCATGTCCAAAGAACTGCTTGTTCTGAACGAGGTTGATTAACCATAGCTTTAATCTCAAAGTAGCATTGATTCGGTACTAACAATTGCATCTATCTGTAACCTCGTTGGGTCCTTCGAGCAATGAGGCCATGGTAACTTTGATCATCCCATTGGAGTGGAAGGAGGAGTGGATGATTTTCAAGAGGATTTCAGATTGAAGGGTTCAACAACATCCCCCCCCCCCACGCTGAGGAGCTTATGTTGATTATGAAAGCTTGCGAGTCTGGGAACGAGGTGTGATACACTAAGAAGAAAATTTTACACATAATTTTTTTGGTTAGTTGGTTTTATGAAAGTAAATTCACAATTTAATTTTAATAACCGACATCGAAAAAGAACAACTTAAGCCTAATAATCCAACAAGCTTCTCGGTAACTCTCTTCGAAAAGAAAAAACGCACAAAGGGAGCGGAGGACTAGGAAAAGCGCGAAGCTATAAAAACCTTTTCCTTTAGGGTCGTAGTCCTAAGGAACACCCTCTTTACCCCTCATAGAGTTTTTGTTAATCTTTCTGAAGGTGAACCGTACCTCGCAAGTGACACAGAAGGCAAGTTTTTGAATCTTTAGTTCGAGCTGGAAAACACAAAGTTTTACCGGAAGTTATTATGATAATACCTCGATTGAGAATATTATATTTTGGCTTTGACCAATTTGTGAATTTTATTGTAAATTAAAGACAATGTTTTTATATTTTAGATTTTTCTTTGGATTTTTTTTTAAATGATAATTATACTAAAAAGAAAATGAAAATATTTTTGTACTTTTGGTTTTTTTTTTTTTTTTTTTTAGATTGTATGCACAAATTCAAACACAGAAGATCAAGAGCAACGATTTCGGACAGACAGCCTCCCCGGCAACGGCGCCAAAAATTGATTAGTTACTTTTAGTTCTTCTTTTTAAACTATATATATAATAAATAATAAAATATATAATAGTAGAAAAAAAACCAAAAACAACACAAATCAATGTAGCCGGAAGCAGTATAGACTATTCCCGGGTCGTTTAATTCGCCCAACGTAGGCTGCAATGAAGCTCGGAATACAATCGAGATTAGAGTTGAATACGAGGAATTGATTTGGGAGAGTGAAAAAGTCAAATTAAACAATAACGGATAAAAACGTTTAAGAAAATCCTAAAAATTACTAAATTAAGCTGAAAAACGGGAGCCCGAATCCCGACTAGGGAGGAAAAACCTAAAATCTTCAAAAATAACCATACGAAGAAATTTTTACTTATAAACTACTCTACGGGACAAATAACGAAGAATGAAAAAGACTAGACCGAAAACGGAGTTCGTTTGACCCAAAAACGAGTCAACAACACAAAAAACCGTACCCGTTAACCCCGTTCTTTAAAAAAAAAATTTGTAAAAATGACCTACGAAAAGTTTTTAAATTTTTCCTACAGAACTATATACAAAATAAAATTTTTAACAAATAACGAAGAATGAAAAAGACTAGACCGAAAACGGAGTTCGTTTGACCCAAAAACGAGTCAAGACAAAATCCCGCACCCGGACCGCTCTTTAAAAAAGGAAAAGTTGTAAAAATGACCCTACGAAAATTTTTGTATTTTTCCTACAAACTAGATGACAAAAGAAAATTTTCTAAAAAAGCAAAATATTTTTTTGATAATTTTTGTATTTTTTATGAATTTTTAAAACTTTTAACGAAATTAAATCATAAAAAATATTAAATGATTTCGAAAAATTCTGAAAAATTTACAAAAAATACTAGACACTATGACAATCCTACGAAAAATAAAAAACACAAAGTTTGCTTAAGAAATAAGCCCGAATAAGCTGTGTACAGCTTATTAAGCTTAAAAGCCAAAATGTGTATAAAGATTAATGCCCTTGAGTCTTTAACGAAAAAGACCCAAGGGCGCAGTGGTAAGGGTGTGTGTTAAAGGGGGACTGTATCGATTGGTCACGGGTTCGAGTCTTGCTCACCCGGACCAATTGTCTTTCCCCTTTTTTTTTTCGAAAACTCAAAGAAGCAAAGTTGTTAAGCTCGTGGGGCTTAACAACTTTGTCTTCTGCAACTTTTTACAAAAAGCACTAAATAAGCTTAAAAATAAGCTTAAAGTTCGACAGTTTAGCTTAAAGAGCTTAAAAGCAAAAATAAGCTAAGTCCTTTTGGACTTAGGGTCGAAACAAGCTAGGACAAACTCAAATAAGCTAAAGAGGCTTAATCTAAACCTAGGTAAGCTAAAAAAGGGAAAGCTAAACTAAATAAGCTTTTGAAAACAGCTTATTGTGACAGAAACTATAATAAAGCTTAAAACTTAAATGCATAAGCTGTGGACTCTAAATAAGCTAGGGAAGGCAAAATAAGCTTAACACTTACCTAAGCTAACCTAAAAAGACTATTAAGAGCTAAAAAGAGCTTATGACATAAGCTAAACAAGCATAAAGAAAAAATAAGCAGTCCTACTACTTAAACCATGTGAAAACAGCCAAAAGGCAAGTTTGTGCTTAAAAATAAGCACACAAATGAGCTTCCTAAGGTCTGAAAATCAAGAGGCTTATACAAGAGCTTATAGGCTCTTGAAATAAGCCAATAACTTGGGCTTAAATGGACTTAAATACCAAGAAAAAGTGGCTTAAAATCTCCCCTTTGCACCAGGGGAGATTTAAGCTCAAAACTATGGGCTTATTTGACAGCTTGTTAAAAGCTGTCAAATAAGCTCAAATTGAAAAGCTAACTAAAAACAGATTAAGTCTCCTAGCTTATGGACTTGTGCAACAATTTTTAGCTTTTAAAAAACCTAAAAACCTGCTGATTTTTAATTGTGAAAAAGGCTTAAAATTTTGACTCTAAAATCTTTGGTGGTTTTTGACTTACAAAGTCAAAAGACAAAGCTGCTTAACATCCTTTTTTGTACACACACAAATCACACTTTTTGACACTCAACACTCAAACCACAAGTGCTTAACTAAATAAGCACTTGTGGAGTTTTCTAAAATCTCTCAGTTATGAAAATAGTTTTAAAAACTTTGGAAAACAATTTTAAAACCTTAGAAACTTTTGAAAAAGCTTTAAATAAGCTTAAAACTTAAGCTCAAATTCACTAAATGACCTTAACCAAACCACAAGTGATTTTGACCCGTTTTGATGGTTTTATACCCAAACACCGCCACACGGGGTCCCCCCTTAACTTTGAAAGTGGTTTTGAAAAGCTATAAAACCTGTTTTAAACTAAAGTTTTTGAAGTATTAAGGATACTTAAGCTATTTAAGTTATATAAAAGACAAAAAGAAAAGCAATTAAGCACTTTTAAAGTAAAAATAAGCTAGGACAGTTAAGACTATACTTGCAGTTTAACTTAGAATTGCATACAATGAAATGATAAGCACTTAATAAGCATAAACAAGCATTAATAGGTACAATAACAGTAATAAGCTAACAATAAGCTAAATAGCTTATTGCTACAGTAAATAAGCTAAATTTAAAGAAAAAGTACCTTAAATCCTTAAAAAGGATTTTGTGTGAAGACTTAAAATAGCTCTAAACCTACCCAGCTTATGATTAAGCTAAAACTAAGCTAAAATCCCAATAAGCCATCCATTATAGCTCATTCTTCCAAGCTTTTGAATCAAACAGTAACCTTGCTCCTTTGAATTTCCCTTACTTTTATTTAGAAATTTTTGAAAAGAGAGAGATTGTAAGATACAAAGAGAGTAAGATAAAGAGGTTTAGCAACTAAATGTAAACAAAAACTTCACTGACATTTTCATTAAAACAAGCACAATTACAAAGAAACTTTTAAAACTTTAAAACTACTATTCTTCACTAAAAATTTGTAAAATTACATAAAAACACTTAAAACTTAAAAACTACTTAAAACTATATCAACTACTTGCTGCTAAATGGCCTTTAAATAGGAATGAAAAAAAACGACTAAGTCTTCTTTGTCTTCTTTGTCTTGTGTTTCTTTCAACTCACATAAAAGGAGATGTGCTACTTGTGTGAGTGCAATGCCAAGCAAATCGTAGCCCTTGATAATCCTTGGTCTCCAAGTCGAGTATTTCTAGCCATAGATGAGGATTTTGTGCGGGTTTGGATTGCCAACATGGCAATCCATGTGGGGGTTGTGGGGTTAGGGATTGTGATGGGTTTGGCTGGTTATGGAGGGTCAAACGAGGGTGAAAGAGACGTGTGTGGGGCATGGTGGTTTTGGGCGGGAAATGGTTTAGGAAGATGTACAGTATTTTGAAACTGTATAAGGATAGTTTGGGTGGTTTGGCAATCTAAGCCCCTCATGGATACATGTATTATTGCACCACTCGTCCTTTTGTTATATAACTTTGGGGACTTGGCAAAACAAGTCCCCAAGAGTTATATAACTCTTTGCAAAATTCGTCCTTGCGGGTTAACACTTTAAGGACTTGACAGTTTTAGCCCTTGGACTACATCTTTGGAGAAATGGCAGAATTCACCCTTGCCATTCATTTTCTCTTTTCTTCTTATAGATATAAGTTTAGGGATTGGCAGTTTTAGTCCCTAAACTTATATTTTTGGACTTTTGACTTTTTGGCTTCGGGGTTTGACTTGGGTTGACTTCTGTTGACTTTGGCTTGGACTTTGACTTTGACTTTTCCTTGCTTTTCCATTCCGAGTCCGGTTTTGTCGATTTGGCTTCGTTTTTCGTCCTTTTCTTAATTATCCGTTCCTGCACAATACAATTAGCAAAACAAGCGTGTATTTGGCATTTTAAGTCCGTTTTTGGTTATTTTAGCTCGTTTTTAAAGGCAAAAGGTATGTGTAATTAAACACATACCAGTAGTGTTAAGAGAAAGGGAGTGAAGGAGTCTAGTAAAACTGGAGGATCTTGGAAAGACAACAAGAAGGCAAAGACGGGAACTGGGTTTGTGGCAATAGCCCCTCCTAGAAATGAAATTGCAAGCTCAAGTTCTAAGTGTGGCAAGTGTTATACTTTTCATCCAGAAAACAGACCTTGCAATGTGTGCTTTAATTGTCAGAAACCGGGTCATTTTGCCAGGGATTGTCGGGCACCGGTTAGGCAAGTAGCTCCGGTGAATGCTGTTAGAATGAGTAACAATTCGAGAGTGTGCTATGAGTGTGGTAGCCCGGATCATTTCCGCAACACTTGTCCCAAGTTGAATCGAGCACCTGGACAAGCTGGAAATCAATTGGCTTTGGAGGGCGGCCGAAATAACCGAAGCAATGGAAACCAAGTTAGAGGAAGAGCTTTCAACGTGAATGTGAATGCAATGGAGGCGGTCCAGGATCCTAACGTTGTAACGGGTACGTTCTCTCTGAATGATCACTTTGTTACCGTATTATTTGATTCTGGAGCCGATTTTAGTTTCATATCTACTGAATTTGCGCCCTTACTTAATGTGAAACCTAGTATTGTGAATCCTGGTTATGTGATAGAAGTAGCTGATGGTAAGAAAGTAGAAGTGGATAGAATTATCCGTGACTGCAAACTTGAACTAGGAGGTTCCCTGTTTAGCATAAATTTAATACCTTTAGGTCATGGAAGTTTTGATGTGATTGTGGGAATGGATTGGTTGTCCCAACATAAGGCTGTGATAGTATGTCATGAGAAGGTAGTAGAAATACCAGTGGAGGATGGTAGGATCCTTAGGGTACACGGAGAACGGACCGTAGGAATCACCAAAGCATTGAAGAGTGCAAAGGAGGATGAACCGAAGTTGAGTGATATATCTGTGGTACGTGAGTTTGAAGATGTGTTTCCAGAAGACTTGTCAGGATTGCCTCCGCAACGACAAGTGGAGTTTCGCATAGATCTAGTTCCTGGAGCGACGCCAATTGCGAAGTCTCCATATCGTTTAGCGCCTTCAGAGATGCAAGAATTGTCTGGGCAGCTGCAAGAGTTGCAAGACAAGGGTTTCATACGACCTAGTCATTCTACATGGGGAGCGCCAGTGTTATTTTTCAAGAAGAAGGATGGTTCGCTACGTATGTCTATCGATTATAGAGAGTTGAACAAGTTGACAATTAAGAACCGTTATCCTCTTTCGAGGATTGATGATTTATTTGACCAACTATAAGGATCGCGTTATTTCTCCAAGATTGACCTTCGGTCAGGTTATCACCAACTACGCGTGCATGAAGACGACATACCTAGGACGGAGTTTCGAGCAATACAGACATTTTGAGTTTACGGTTATGCCTTTTGGGCTAACCAATGCACCTGCAGTCTTTATGGATCTGATGAATAGTGTTTGTAAACCGTACTTAGATAAGTTCGTTATTGTGTTCATCGATGACATCTTGATCTACCCGAAGATGAAGGAGGACCATGAAGTTCATTTAGGTTTGGTGTTGGAATTGTTAAGGAAGGAGAAACTGTATGCCAAGTTCTCCAAGTGTGAGTTCTGGTTGCAAGAGGTGCACTTTCTTGGTCATGTTGTCAATCAGAATGGTATACATGTGGATCCCAGCAAAATAGAAGCGGTAAAGAATTGGAAGACCCCTACGACGCCTTCTGAGATTCGATCATTTTTGGGATTAGCCGGTTATTACCGACGGTTTATTGCAAACTTTTCCAAAATTGCTAAACCTCTTACCTCGTTAACTCAGAAGAATCAGAAGTATGTGTGGGGTGTGGAGCAAGAAGAGGCTTTTCAAACTTTAAAGAATAACTTGTGTGATGCACCAATATTGACGCTACCTGATGGAGTGGAAGATTTCGTGGTTTATTGTGATGCATCAAACCAAGGATTAGGTTGTGTACTCATGCAAAGGGGCAAAGTGATTGCTTATGCATCGAGGCAGCTGAAAACCCATGAGAAGAACTATACGACGCATGATTTGGAATTGGGAGCTGTTGTGTTTGCTCTTAAGACTTGGAGGCATTATCTGTATGGTACTAAGAGTGTTATCTATACGGATCACAAAAGTCTTCAACACATTTTCGATCAGAAAGAGCTGAATATGCGTCAGAGGAGATGGATTGAGTTGTTTAGTGATTATGAGTGCGAGATTCGTTACCATCCTGGTAAGGCGAACGTTGTGGCTGATGCATTAAGTAGGAAGGAGCGGTTGAAACCTAGACGTGTAAGGGCCATGGCAGTGACTATCCAGGCTGGAATGAGAGAAAAGATACAAGCAGCCCAGAGTGAGGCGCTTAAGCAAGAGAATGTAATTATGGAAAACCTGCATGGCCTAGATCAGCAGATGGAAAAGAAAGAGGGCGAGAGTTTGTATTTCATGGACCGTATATGGGTTCCATTAGTAGGAAGTGTGAGAACGATGATCATGGATGAAGCTCACAGGTCTAAGTACTCTGTGCATCCTGGAGCGGATAAGATGTACCATGATCTTCGTGATATGTACTGGTGGCCGGGAATGAAGAGAGATATTGCTACTTATGTTAGTAAGTGTTTGACATGTTCAAAGGTAAAGGCTGAGCATCAAAGGCCTTCGGGTTTACTGCAACAACCTGAGATACCTGAATGGAAGTGGGATAAGATCACTATGGATTTTATCACTAAGTTGCCTAGGTCAAAAAGTGGGCATGACACGATTTGGGTCATAGTCGATAGACTGACTAAGTCGGCTCATTTCCTGGCTATAAGAGAAGACTATAGTACTGAGAAATTGGCAAAGATCTACATTGATGAAATAGTCGCGAGACATGGAGTTCCTGTGTCGATTATTTCAGATAGAGATGGACGATTTACGTCGCGTTGCTGGCAGACTGTGCAAAAAGCTTTAGGGACGAGGTTGGATATGAGTACGGCTTATCATCCCCAAACGGATGGACAAAGTGAGCGTACGATTCAGACCTTAGAGGATATGTTAAGGGCAGTGGTAAATGATTTTGGTGGTACTGGATGTTTCATCTAAATCATTGCTGAGTTTTCTTACAATAATAGTTATCATTCGAGTATAAGATGTGCTCCGTTTGAAGCCTTGTACGGAAGGAAGTGTAGGTCGCCTGTTTTATGGGCTAAGATTAGAGAAAGTAGCTTGATTGGACCTGAATTGGTTCAAGAAACGACTGATAAAGTTGTGTTGATAAAGGAGAAGCTAAAAGCAGCGAGAGATCGTCAAAAGAGCTATGCTGATAATAGACGCAAACCATTGGATTACAAAGTAGGAGATCGAGTGATGTAGAAGTATCGACTTGGAAAGGTGTAATTCGTTTTGGGAAAAAGGGAAAGTTAGCACCGAGATACGTAGGACCATTTGAGATTCTTGAAAGGATCGGTCCTGTAGCTTATCGATTAAGGTTGCCTGAGGAATTGAGTGGAGTACATGATACGTTTCATGTGTCAAACTTGAAGAAATGTTTGGCTGATGCTAGTTTGCATGTGCCATTAGATGAGATAAAGGTTGACAAAACTCTTTGTTTTGTTGAGGAACCTGTAGAGATTATGGACCGTGAAGTTAAGAGGTTAAAATGTAGTAAGATATCGCTTGTGAAAGTTCATTGGAATTCTAAGTGTGGTCTTGAGTTTACTTGGGAACGCGAGGATTATATAAAGTCTAAATATACTTAGTTGTTCGTTGAGCGAGCTGGTAAATTGGCTAGTTAAATCTCGGGACAAGATTTCCTAAAGGAGGGGATACTGTGACAACCATGATTTGAGCAGGTTAGTTAAACCGTTAGTATTGACTTATGTGCCTGTTGCAATATATGGTGTATGTGATTCTGTGTGTTTATATGAGTTTATGTGGGTTATGTGAGGTATTAGTAATCAATCTATTGAGTGTGATCATCTCAATGAGATTGGAATAGTGGTGAAATTGGTTGAGTTCATTTCGTTCACTTTTGAGTGACAAGGAAATGATTATTGAGATTTGAGCGTTTCCGTGTTAAATGTGTAAGTATTGTTACGTATACGTATTTTTGTGTTCGTAATCTAAGATAGGTTTAGATTTTAAGTGGTAAGTAAGAAAATGTGAAAAGATCTATTTTTGGAAAGTTTAGGTCGAAAAATGTAAAGTTATATTTCTTTTAAAAGTCCAGGGAATTGCGTTTATATCAAAAGAAAGTAAATTATCTAAGGTTTATATAAAAATTTAAGGAAATACAAAACAAAGTAATTATATAATTAATAAATAAAAGAAATAAAAATAAAAAAAGAATTAAAGGGGGTGCCGATCGGTTGGGTTTAAAAGGGGGAAAAGGAAACAAATTTGAGTCCAAATCTAATTCCTAAATTAGAGTTAATCTAGAATATCTTTTAGGAGGCCTATAAATACAAAAATAAAAGATCCCTAAACCCCTATGCTTGTTCGACCGATCCAGAGAAAGAAAAGAAGAAATTTTTTAGGGTTTAAGGTATTTTCTAATTCTTGTTTAATTCTAGTTAATTTTTTAATTAATAGTAATCAAGCTTATGGATTAGGGTTTTAAAACATGTAATTTTCGGCTAGGGATTGGGATTAGGGTTTTATGTTTCTGAAAGTTTATGATGTATAATTCATGTTTAGATCATTTCGTTTGATTGTTTTCATGATTGGGGTCAGTCGTTTTTAGGGCTTGATCTTTAATATAGTCGTTTTAATTTAACTGCAGATTTTTTGGACATCTTGTTAGAGGTCAAAACTCATTCATAAAAATTCAAATAAACAATTTACAACATACTGGAGATAACCTCAGAGAGTCTACTTTCCATCAAAGTTGGTCTCGTGAGTTTTTATGGTCGGGAATGGGTCAAAGGTCTTACAAAAATTATTGTATAAAACAATGACGAATTTCAGTTGGGTTTTGATTTTTCTAAAATTAAACTTTAGACATCTAGATTAGGTAGGGCTTCTAAATGCACTAGAAGTTTTGGAGTTTATAATATTGTGTGTGACCTGAATTTTTTCTAAAGCCTATAATAAGGTCCTAAAGTGTTCATCTAGTGTCATACGTTTAGGGGATCAGATTCTGGACGAATTCTGGACACTTTAGATTAATGAATTTCTAAAGGGTATTTGTAAAAGGGTAATGGATTTGGGAGATATATGAGAGGTTCATAGGACATATATGTAGCATGGTGAATTTTGGTTTGAATTGTAGAAGTGTTTAAGTGGTACGTTTAGGACGCGTAAGTGACTATAAAATTCTGCTCAAAACTAAAAAATTTAAAGTGTAGCATTGAAGTGTAAATTGCATATGTAGGAGTTAGAAAAGGGTTAAATCAAGTATAGAACTATGGTAGATAGCTTAGATATCCATAATAGTTGAGGTTACATCATATTTGGTTGAATGCCTAATTGATGGTAGCTTATTGTGTGCTTAAGCATCATGTGAGTTTCATAGTCCCACTTTTTAATATTTTTACATTTGGGATGGAAATGATGCAAAGAGGTTTTAAAATGTTTTAGTTACTGTGATAACGTGATTTAAATGATGCATGGGCTATACGTGACTATTGTATGTTATGTGCTACTTGCTTTTATGGTATGAATTGTTGTGCTTGAGCGTGATCGTCTCATGGTATTTATGGATTTGATTGGTAGTAAGCGTGATTGTCTTATTACTGCGAGTTGTTTGAGTGAGCATGATTGTCTCATTGTTGTTATGTTTTTATGTAAGAATGAGAGTGAACGCATCAATGAGTGATTGATGTTATTGGCATGTTAGCTTGTATGATAGTACCCTGTATGTCCAGCTATGTTATAGTTTTATTTATCATAGTAAAATGGATTTAAAGGGTTGTTTTGCGAGTCTTAAACCCTATGACTTGTGTCCCACCAAGCCGTTTGGTTGAGACATTTTTAAGCATCATTTTCAGGTGAGCTTCATGAGAATACTGAGGTTAAGAGAGGTGGCTAGAATGACCGCTAGGATTGCATTGGAGTTCTTGTATTGTTTATGTTTGTTGCATGATTTTGTTGAATGTTATTTGATTTTATTTTTCCCCCGGATCATGAGATATGTTCTGTAATGGTGAACCCATTTTACATTAATACAAGATGTCATTCTTTTGTTTTTCGGTATTGTCATGACACATTGTGTCTTTATTGCTTAGTTATGCATTTAGTGTTTCTCTATTGTTGACACCATTGTGTTGTGATGATATCCATGATGTTATGCCTCGTGTTTTCACCTTGGCGGGGTGTGACAGTTGAGGATAGTGACTTTATTAGGGAAGAGATCGATATATTTCCCGGTCTGGATGACTCAATACCACCTGGTATTGAGAGTGATAATTACGACTCGGAAGGTGACGATAATTCTACTTCCCTTCCCGAGTTCGAATCATTTCATGTTGATTATCCCGATTTGGGAGATTCAACCATTGATGTGGTGGAAGACATCCCCGTTGATGTGCCTAATATTTTGCCCACCCATCCCACCCTTCATATGGATTTTGACTTCATTCCTTCTCATAATGATCTCAGATCCGATCTTGATGTTTCTTCTCCTTTCAGAGATAGAAACAAGATTTACGATCCGGGGATATGCATTGAAGTCGAATCCACAAGATTTCTTGCTACTTTTTCCCTCGTGATTGATACTTTACTTCCATTTTCATCCAAAAATGAAGACAAAGTTTTCAATCACGGTGTTCTTGCTTCAAAGGAGAAATCTCCTCCTTCTTCATCACATCGGGGCTTTAAAGCTTCCAAGCTTTTTCATCATAAAAGCCCGATGTTGATCTATGGAGAGAACATTCCTATCTTGGATGTTCCGTTTCTCCATTTCTATCCTCCTTGACCAACTCAAGTATGGGGGATCGAGTCAGGCTCAAGACTCGGTTAACAAAAATAAGCGCTTTGTGGGTGGCAACCCATGCTTATCCTTATATAATTATATAGTAGTAATGAATAAGTGTATTGTGAGGAGGCTCGCCTCTTCCTTTCTCGTGTTTCATGTTTTTTGTTGTATATCCAGGATTGCCCCGGATTTTGAAGCTCATCGTGCCCGATGTTTTGTCCCTTCGTTCACATCGAGCATCAATCCTCACTTTCATTATGGGAATCCAATATCCTAATCTTATCGACTAACGTTTATCTTTGAGCATACTTAATAAATGGCTTTAGATTTACGTAGAGACCTTTCTTAAAACATTGAGGACAATGTTCAATTCTAGTATGGGGGGATCTATCGATTTGATTGTGCCTGCAGCCATTGTTTTCACGTAATCCCGTTTTTACCACCAAAATACCAAAAAAAATTTAAAAATTAAAAATTTTCAAAAATAAAATAAGTGTTTTATCACAATGTTGACTTTCCTGCTGGGTAGAATAAGAATAAATTTTGACTCGATCGAGCATGTTGAGCTCTAGCTTGTCCCTTAACTTTTAGACTAAGCATTCGCGGATCTTTTTATTAAAGATTTTAAATTTGCGAAGAAGGAAATGATAAGTCATTAATAGTTTAGAGCTAAACAAGGATTAGTTGGAAATCTTAAGAGCTCATAAGTGTAGTTTGTGGCTTTTCTCTCCCATAAGCTTCTAACCGGACTAATAATACGTGCTCTTTTTGAAAATTAAACTTAAATCAACAATTTTTGAAGTATGATCGATATCAATAATTTTAGTTTTAGTTTAAATTTATACTTAAATTTTCTAAAATGAAATTTTCTCTATATCATGGTAATATAAAATGTTAAAAAAATGATGAAAAATGAGGTAACAATAATAATAAAACTGTGGGCTAATAAAAGTTTACTGCATCTTGCCGGCTCACAACCGATGTTGCAGTCTTCTAAATAAGGCACATAGTAATTATCCGAGACTGATAAAAGTTTGCTGCATCTTGCCGGCTCACAACCGATGTTGCAGCCTTCTAAAAGGTCGAGGATTTCCTTAGTTTAAAGGATGAGTAATTATATTAAGTGTAATAAATGTGATTTAATAATATAGGAAAAATCTCTTTTTCTTAAATTTAAATATGCTTTTTGAACTAAGACTAATGCGTTTTAAGTTGTGATTTTATTTATATACGAGAAATCCAAGGGTTTTGAAACCGAATGTCCGTGAGTCCCGATACTAGTCTCTGTAGAGTGTCAAAAGCCTGGTCACTTAGCCGCAAGGTTGGGATGTGCCAAGACGAATCCTACAGTGGGATGATCTCGCCTTCAAACTCATACTTTTTTGGTGGATACGTGAACAAAATTTTTGCAAAACGTAGATCTAGTGTTGAAATTTGAAATAAGCACATTCATCCTAAGATATAATAAATTGCCTAGAGAGCGAAAAGTTTACACAAGGTACAAGTTGAGTAGTGTAGCACTCTTACTTATATTTAACGGTGATTTCGTTTTTAAGCTTGGTTTGGGACAAGTGAAAAGTCGGGGACGATGAATTTATCTTTTTGAGCATTTTAGGATTAAAGTGCTTCTTGTTCTGTGACCCTAAAAGTAATAAAAATAACGAAAGTCAAACGTTCTAGTTAGTTGCTTAATATGAAAAGTACAAAAAATGAGAAAAAGGGGAAAATACAAAAATATGTGTGGGAATAAGTGTGAATATTTTAGAAATGGTAAAAATGGGGCTTTTCGAAACTTATGAGTCTTTAATTCCCTTTGATGAACACTTAGCTACTTTTTGAGGTAATTAGTCGAGAGGGATTGAGATTCTTAGTTTTCTTAAGAGTTTACTTATGGCATTGCGTGAGGACACGAAAATATCTTAGTATGGGGGATTTTGGTATGTGCTTAATTACACATACCTTTTGCCTATAAAAACGTGCCTAAAATGACAAAAATATACCAAAATCACATTGTATTTGTGTGTTTTGTGATTTATGATTGTGCTGGTAACGAATATTCACTAAAGGACAAAAACGAAGCCAAAACCGACAAAACCGGGCACGGGAATGAAAAGAGCGTCAAAGTCAAAAAGTCAAAGTCAAAGTCAACAAGTCAAAGACGAAGCCAGAACCGAAGAAATCTTATCAGGCTAACCCGTACCCAAATTAATGGGCCAAGTCAGCCCAATAAGCTTTTTGAATAATTAAAAGTCAAGTTAAAAAGCCCAAATTCCTTTTAAAATCAAACCCGGCTCAAAACAATTAAATTAAGCCCAAACACTTAACCCCGTTAACCCTAAACCATATATCCGTTAAATCCATTTACACCACAAGTCCCTGGGTTTTGCATCGTTAGTCCTTATGGACTAACCTTGCTAGTCCTTAAACTCTTACACCCTTAGTCCCTCAACCTAACCCCGTTACCCTTAAACCTGTTATCCCCAAAACATATAAAACCCCTTTCCCGCCCAAAAGTACTATTCATCTATCACTTTCCCTACCTTCCCCTGCAAACTGACAAAACAGTGTCACACCCTAAAACCCATCTTACCCCACACCACAAACAACCAAATTCCACCTTGGCGATCTAAAGAATTCTCATTGGTTGATGTTTAGAAGGCAAAATCAAGGGCGGAGATTGATAGACTTGGTGAACTAGACAAATGAAGGGATAAGATGATAACTTTGAAGTCTCTCTCACAAGAAGCACACCTGTGCATTGCAATTTTTATATAAATAGGGCTTATTTTCAGTTTGTAAGTTTAATGTAATCTAGGAGTAGAATAGTTTAATTTCCAGTTTACACCTGCAAAACCTTTTTAAGCTTTCTCAAAAAGTTTAAACTTAATTTCCTTTTCTAAAGCTCTTTTACTCAAAATTCACCTCAAATAGCTAACTTGGATGATAAGCCAAAAAGGGATGGGCTTATAGGTATTTACAGCTTATGTAAATAAGCTGAGCTTGTAGACATAAGCTCTTAAGAGCTGTTTGACTCTTTGTCTAAACAAAGAGAAAGGTACATTTCACTTTCCTCCATTTAGCTTTATATTTACTGTCTTTTAGCTTTTTTCTTGCTTATTTCTTATTTGCTTATTTCCTTTGCTTATTCTGTCTTTAATGTGCTTATCAAAGTCTTAGTAATAGCCTAGTAAGTCTAGATTACATAGTATGCAAATCTGTCCTTTTTTTGGTTAAAATAGCTTATTAAGATTAGCTTATTTCTTGTGCTTATTTGTGAATTATTTATGCTTATTTGTCTTTCATATGCATAGTACTACATATGTTTTTGCTTATTTAGAATTTTAAAGATCTGTTTTAAGATTAAATTGGATTTCTATGTGCTAAAAGGGGTGTTTGGTACAAACAGTTTTAATTAAGTTAAGACTGTTTGAACAAACAGTTAAAACTATTAGCTTATTTCTAGTTAATTTTGCTTATTTAGTCTTAAAGCACTTAGAGTTTAATCTGTCTTCAATTATTTTGCATTATTAAAGTTTATTAAAAGCTTGAAATGTGTTTTCATTTTTTTAAAGGGGTGTTTGGGATAAGCATTTCTAGTATGATAAAATAGTACCAAACCTATTTTAAGTACTTAAGTCTTATCTCATATGCTTTAATAAGGACTTAGGTTTAGTTTTCATAAGCTTAAGATTAGTTTTGTTAAGTTTTGTAGCATGCTTAATCAAATTAGTTAAGTCATAACTAGTTTTTTAGAGTATTCTAATAAGGCAAAGTACAAATTAAAGGAAAAAAAAAGAAAGAGAGAGCTAAAAGGAATAGATAAGAATCTACTACAAACAGCTACAGACTAAAAAAATCAAAAAAAAAAGAATAAGCGTCTTAGAAAAAAATAAATAGAAACACAATCAAAACAGGCTTTGAAAGAGCAGCGCGTACAAAACAAGTCTACCAAAACTCGTCTAAGAACGAACCGCCGTCAACAACAAAACGCGAACCCAAGGCTTCTCTGTCCTTTTGAATTTTTCTAAAATTTTATGTGTGGTGTTGTTTTTGTGCTTAAAATGAATTTAATTAGTGACAATGTGCATCTGTCTTAAGCCTTTGGCCTTGAATTAGTTCATATATTCATTTTAGCATTTAAAAACACCATATAGTAAAGTGTTTTATGTATTTAATGGTCATTCATTGTGGGGTTTAAAAACTAGTTGCATTTTGTTTAAATCAGCTTTTCTTAGCTTCTTGGAGTTTATACTCCATCTGTTTTAGCATTTTAATCTTTCATTTTGCTTTTTGAGTCTCAAAAATAAGCTGCAAATAAGCCCTTTAGTTTAATAAGAAAGGTATAAGATCCTGTTTAGAATAGTGCTTATATTCAAGATTTACTTATTAAGATTGCTGTTATTTAGTTTATGTGTGCTTTTTGAGTCCAGTCTAATCATTTTAAGTCATTAAAACAAGTTTCAAGTCCTAATCATAGGCAGCATTTGTCAAAAACTCTTGAATTTTTTTTCCAAAAATATAGTGGAGTCTGTCCATTTCAATTTTCTTTTTCTAGCTTAATTCTTAATCAATTTCCTTGAATTCTACTAATATGTGTATTTGAGACTCAATCATAATTAGTTTTTTATCTTTTAGCTTTTATCTTTTGCTTATTTGTTCTAAATGCTAGCTTAAAAGTAGTGGTGTAGCCTGTTGTCTTTTAAAATGCCCATTGACTTATTTGCTTTTTAAATGCTTACCAGCTTGTCTTGTTTGCTTATTTTCATTCCTAGGTGCTTATTAAGTCTATGTGTAGGCCTACCTTTGGCTTATTTGCTTTCCTTAAGCTTAAATTGTCCTAAAAAGCCCAAGCAGTTTAGTTAAAAATCACTTAGACTTATATAAGCAAACTGTCAACCTTTAAGCTGCTTAATCTAGCTTATTTTCAAGTTTTGTAAAAAGTTTATTTTTTAAAGTTTGTTAATTCAGTTTATTTTATAAGTTTTTAAAAAGAAAAATAAAAAAAAAGTTTTTTTCAAAAAGAGAGGCCACATGGGTCGAACCTGTGACCTCTCCTTTAACATACCAAGCATTTAACACACCACACACTCACCACTCGCCCTTGGGACTTTTTCAGTTTTAACTTACACAATTTAATTAATATAGTCTTTTTAGTGTTAAGCTTATCAGCAGCTTTTTTTGCTTATTTCCAGCTTATTTGATTAGCCAATTTTTCAGCTTTCCTTTTTCTTAGATTCTACTCATTCCAAAGTACTTTTCATAATTTTTTCAGAATTTTCTATATTAGTTTACTATTTTTAATCTTTTAATTAGAGTAAAACTGTTTTTAATTCATAATAAATAAAATAAAAGTCAAAAAAATATGATTCTTTTTTTTAAAATTTTCATTTATCATTTAAGATTTATAAAAAATAAATTTGCGTTGGTAGGGTTAAATTTGTAGAATTTAGTTTTTTAAAGAACAGGATTTGAATCCCTTATTGATTATTAGTGTTTTAGCTTTAATTACTTTCATTTTTAGTGTGCCTTACTTGTTTTTCCCGTATAATTAGAAAACTAAATCAAATCTTTGATTATTCAAGGATAAATCATCAAACATAACCTTGATTTTCAAATTCGCACATCGTCGGGATACGACCTGGGAAGGTTTTTTGGGATTTTTCTTTGGTCAAAAGTAATTATCTTTTAAAATCCTCACGGAATACTTATCATTGATATTTTGAGGTAATTCTTATTATTATATATTTATATTTATTATATATATATTTATATATACTAAAGGAATTATTTTAATTTGAATCATTGATCCCTCTTAAGATATTTCACACGCATTTAATAACTCTTAAGGCCTTGTATGTCTTCATACTACATTACTTGTGCATTGCCTTAACGGAATATTAAATAGACGACGATTTCGTGTAATCCGCTCATGACCTAGGAAATACTTACACAAATCATCACAAGTGTGACAAGTCAACATGATAGGGGATGAAGCAATCTGATAATAAGTGCCATGATTAAGTAGTACATTATTATCATAAAGTTATCACAAAGTAGTTTAAGATATTATATAGTTTAGTTATGAGTTAAACAAACCAACCTCCTCAAACATAGAATTTCCTCTTTATAAAAAATTAAACACAAAAAATAATCTTCTCTCAACCCTTAGAATTCTGTTAGACCGTGATCAAGCCTTCCCAACCTATTCCCCTAGAGAACGATAACAACCCCCGAGTCTTGCCTATACTACTACTACAACGGTTAGGTACTCTGCCTAGGGAGTTGTAAAACTTCGTGTAGAAGTCCTACGACGACCGCATCAAGTTTTTGGGGTGTCGTTGCGTGGGGAATAGTTAGGTTTCGATCATTGTTTAACTTAGTTCTACTCACTTGATTCCTATCAAGTGAGATTTTTATTTTTAGTATATTAGCTTTCTCATAGTCTATCTTGTTCTTTGTGCCTTTGTTTATAACGTTCTTTTTTTTTCGTTCAACACATCATGATGTATAAAAGACCACCTACCATACCCTTTTAAACCCCACCACGAACCACAACCTTCCCATTCTAAAGATATACCTTGGTGTTCCAACAACATCAAGATGAATCTATCTATGATGCGTGGACTTGTTTCAAAATTTTAATCCAAATAGTCCCTCATCATGGCCTCGATTTATGGTCCCTTACTCAATTCTTTTATGATCATGTGACGACGACTTATCCCAATGGACCTTGACTTTTGCAGCAGATGGAACCTAGGGAATTAAGTGGTGTGAAGCACTGGGAAAGCCCATAAAAATTTTCACCTAAGGCCAAAAAGAATGGGACAAACCCACCAAACATTATTTTTCTGACAAGAGTAAGCAAATATTGAAGTCTCAAGTAAAAAGATTGTTGGAAATGAAATTTTAAGGTAGGATCTTGAGAGGTATAGCATGGGATAACGGTGGAAAAGATCCGGGACCCCACAAAAGTGCCCCACAAAGTGCTCCATCATTTGAGGAAAAACCGCCCGTGACTTAACCTAACGAAGTAGAAGAGACTTAGAAAACCCCGATAGAGATAGAACCTTTAGACGAAACACAACTAGAGGATTTAGGCTTAAATACATGTAATCATAACATTCCTCTTAGTTCTAGGGAAATTCCTATTTTGATGAACTGGAGCCTCAACCACAACCCTTTCCTAGTTTCTCATCCTTAGAAGTAGATCTAGGAGAAGAAAAAGCCCCGAACCACCCATCAAACCACATAGTCCGGATAGTTTTAGGATGAAGGAAGTAGATAACTTAACCATTCATACACCACCTTCACCTCATGTGGAATCTTTCCACCCTAAGGATACGTATTGCTATTATCACCCATGCATTGATGACCCTAAGAAACATTATGGATTTAAACCAGGTTTATTAGGACAAAGTGGATCCCTAGGTGTTTGAATCTTTAAAATGTGAGACGATAGACATGATAGGAATTAGGATTTAAAGAAGTTTCTTTCTAGGAATAAGAACTTAGTTCGCCCTAGGCCAAAAGAAGTAGAGAATGTTTAGATTAAAGAAACAACAAATAAACCATCGGGTATATATTCATATCAACCTAATTTTTCAGCATGTGAAACCCCTTCTCACAACAATTGTTGTTACCGCTACAATCACCGTCACTAAACTCAGTGGGTAGGAACCCTCCCCTTTATCTATTAAATAAGGGTAGAGTCAGGCTCGTGACTCGAACAAAAACAAGCGCTTGTTATGTTAGGAATAAATCTTCACAAGAGTTAATACTGCCAAGGTATAACTAATAATACTAAAGGAGTTACTGCCAGTACAAACTTAGTACTGCCAGTGTTAGTTAATACTGCTAGAAGAAAGAGTTAATACTGCTGATGGTCAAAGCTGCTGACTTAGAGATAAGAATGCATGGAGATTATTACGGGATGTTTATATTTGAATTGTAACTGATCCTAAAAGATAGGTTGTTATCTTTGTAAAGGACTCCTTGTGTTCTATAAAAGGAGATCCTAAGTTTAGAATAGAGATATACTTTTAGATACTTTTCATAGACGTATTAGAGATAGATTGTAATAGCTTCAAGGTTTGTAACCCCAATACTACAAGAGTACTCGTATTATTCTAATAATATTGAAGCAGTTTGTTCATTGTTCATTGTTTGTTTGGTTATCACTGTTTTATTGATAAACACCTCTAGAGTATCAAAGTGTAAATTCCGCATACACTTTGGTATACATACAAAAGTCTCGAATCTATCTTTGTTATTTTGGGATTCTTTCCAAGGTAACAAACACTTTACTACTAATAGAAAACGATCAAGGCGTGGGATCAACAATTGGTATCAAGAGCTTGTGCTTTGAGAAACTTTTAATCATAGAGGTAATGGGAGGTTATGAATATTCTCAGAAAAAGCTCGTCAAAGCTTCCATGGCTCAAACTCGAGAGTAATGAGATGTTGGAATAATAAGTATCAAACAGTACTTCAGATAGCAAGATTATGCATTATGGAGGTAATAGAAAAAGAAATTCCTTGAGGTAACTATTCCCCCCCCCCCCCCCCCCCCCCCCCCCCCCCCCCCCCCCCCCCCCCCACACCCCCCCCCCCCCCCCCCCCCCCCCCCCCCCCCCCCCCGTGTTACAACAGCCAAATCTGGTCATCAACAGCATTGAAGATGACTGTGCCCTCTACTACAGCTTGAAGAAAAGGATTATGAAAAGAATGAAGTAAAAGGCTCGAAGTCTACTGCTAAATATGGCAACTGCCCAATGAACATTCAACTTACCTCAATCCATATGTTTGATGCTCAATCAATGTTTGTTGCCATTAAAGCTCGCTTTGGAGGAAATGATGCAACAAAGAGACACAGAAGGCCATCCTAAAGCAACATTATGAAAACTTTAATGATCAAGCTCAGAATCACTTGATTCTATCTTTAACAGGCTTCAAAAGCTTGTTAGTAGATTGGCAATTCTGGGTGTAGTTACTCCTCTAGAAGATCTAAATGTTAAGTTTTTGAGGAGCTTACCTTCTGAATGGGATACACATGTGGTAGTCTGGATGAACAAACCCGACTTTGATACTGAAGGTATTTGATGACTTGGGACTGCGAGACAGGAATTAGAAACAAATAGTATAGTGGTCTACAGTGGGGAGCTGTGGTATTGAGCTCTGGTGCAGGGGCTCGGGTGGAGACTTACAAGCAGTGGGGGCTGATGGGCAGAGGCCGAGGTGCTTGGGGCAGGGTGGTGGGTGGTATCTGGTTGTGGGAAGTCGGTAGTGATGGTGGTATAATTCGGACGGGCACTGCACATGATAGTCGTTACATATCATATTACTACCTATGGTCACACTTTCTAACAAGCTATCATAATAGATCATTTTTACCTAGTCTCAAAGCTATAGGAGGTGAAGGGGGGGACGTGGCGTATCTGGACTACTGTGTTAACGCAACTAAGAGGCGTCTATAGTTACGATCTATCAACCACTTTGTATCAGGGCAGCAGCCATGTTCCAATATTTTTTTATAACCCTCTCTCTGTCCCTCCAATTTTACAACTTCTGTACCAAGTCCCTACACAAACCCTATAATCAAATCTTCGGTTTGGGCGGGCGTCTTCACACATTCTAGTGTCTGAAGTAGATCGAACACCTGCTGTATTCCGCGGATGGGTTCCAAGCAACGCATAAGGTTAATAGCAAGTCTACTCGGAACTACAATAGAACTTACTTACATTTAGCTAGTTTTCTAGTCGATAGAGCACGTAACTACGATTCCCTATGAATCGGCCATTCTGTCCACTCTAAACTACAAGAGGTTTTTATCATTCTCTCAACTTGTTCATGTAAGATCTTATAGTGCTACTTCATGATGCTTGATCTTGTAAGAGATGGTCTCAAAGTGGAATTCTGCGCCATTTGTCGCTACTTATCATGATGGCCTAGGTTGTGGGGGGGGGGGGGAGGGGGGGGGGGGGGGGAGGTGGGAAACACAAAGAAGTTCTATCTAGAGAACTGGATAGAAGATCTTATCATTGATGGTAAGCAAACTTTACTTGGATATGTAATAAATCTAAAGGTAGAATGTTTCCAACTGGCCTATAAAACATCGTAGCTACATTACACGCCAGAGACTTTATGTAGAGCATCCTAAGGATGTTATAAGACAACAACAGATCCAGTGATTCGGATAGTCAAGCGTTACGTGCATCAGCCACAAAGCAGTGAAGATTAGAAAGGTTTTCAAATACTGTTCTTTTTAGACAGTAATGGCTCTATTGTATCTGATAGTACTTGCTTTGCTGTAACACTTGCTTATAGTCAGCTGACACTCCCGCAAAAGACTGGAAAGTGACGATACTCTTTAACTGAGAGCAACAAAACATTGGATTGATGCGCTCATTCAATACAGCATCATTCACTAGATTGTAAGACGAAGATTGAGATGTTCAGATGGTACAATTGATACTAGTGCTTAGTGTCTTCTAACAATCTATGTATCTATAGTAATGAGTAACTTCGATGCCTATTAGCATCATCATTTAAGTAACCATTTGGGCAACGTAATGCTTATCTATGACAGCTTGTCTTGTTTAAATCTACGATGATTCTATATATTATAATAGCATTAGCAATACTACAGAGGGCACTGTCATCGCTCACATATGATACTGAGTTGATGGTCACTCACTAATCTCCATTGAGGTAGAGTTAGTACTAGGGGGTGGGGGGGGGGGGGGGGGGGGGGGGGGGGGGGGACATCAATCAAGGTGAGGTTAAAGTAGTAACCAGATCAAGATACTAGAAGTCCTTCTCATATCTTCTTCTGAAGGACTATATGGCACCTTCCCAGCGCTGTCATATAAGAATGTCTTATGAAGTCGTGAAGATTCCACATAAGAATAGTCTAAGTTTGCGTGCCGCTTATGCTGGGCCCTACATCTACTAAACAAGACTTTGACCACTTGAACGAAGTGTCTGCGTTGCGGCATGGGAAAGCTTAACCACCGCGAGGTAGTATTTCTGATGAAATTTAGGAATAGTATTCGAACACTACACTATTAGCGAGCAATAGATTATCTACGTCATTCAACAATCATTACAAATAGCTATCTAAGCTCTAGAGGGTCACCAAGCTTGCTACTGAGTGCGTCTTAACGACACTGGCACAACTGCGATTACTAATGTCAGCAAGAATAAGTACTTATTAGTGGTATAATGTTCTTACCTATTGTCCCACTCAGACCATCCTATCAAACTTAGAATCTTAAATAGATTGAGACTTTGTTGATATCACCCAAAGTAGTAGCACTGCGTGTAACTCTACATCTTCTAGGTTCACACTGTAACTAGAATTCGGATGCGTTTATCAAACCTGAAGGTAAAACTATAGTATGATTAGGTCCAATAGCGCGAAACTCTATCGAACAGATGATAATACAAACTGCGCTTCACCACTAGTGTCAGTGAGCAGAAATGAGATCCAGATGATATCTCTTGTAAGTATTGAGATGATTCTTTTACAAACCTTAGAATGACTATCTATTCAATACAACATATAACTATCTCTGTAATACTCTGTGCCTTATCTGGAAAAGCATCACTAAGCTTATGTATAAACATCTCACTTCCACTTACAGAGACTAGAACTTAGAGAGACTCGGATAAGCATCTTTATCTCTTTTTTGTTTAGTAAATACTATTCAACGTGCAGTTCCACAAATCAGCGTTAGGAGTCAAGATAAGAACACTCTGAAATCAACCTATTAGGCTACGATCTCTACGAATATCAAATCGATAGACTACACTCCACGATTATGAAGATAGGTGATAGAGTCATCCTATGAACATAATAACTGACAAACCTACTAAGTCAGCAGCTTGTATGACACTGATGCAGACATAGAAAGTTGACAGCCTCATCCTCTTCTTCTAGACAGTGTAAGAACATGGAAAACTGCGACATCATAGCAGTACTTCCAAGTACTTAGTCTACTTATGCAAGAGAAGTAGAGCTCAAACTTTACACTATTAGTCCTGAATATAAGTCCTAGATTATAGCCACATGGTCATGTAGTTAGGTATTGACAAGAGATCTGTACTAGTGGAGGGTGACAGACAGGTGTACACCTTAGGTGGGCGCTACCAAACAGTAGAATTAGAACAACATGAGAGAGCAAGACGCTATGTAATTCTTTACGCGTCCTCGAAGTCACGACCTGACTCTAGTACCCTATAAACTTTAGTGATAGATTAAAAGTGAAGGAGCGAGGTTTTACCTCCTAGGCGAGACATAGTGACTTTGTATCTCACAGTTGCGAGTGTGACAGTAGATGCGTCGCGTAATCACATCATTGGTTCGTAACCATGAGGAGAGCAATATGCGATATAATCTGTTAAGGCACTTGGATGCCTAAATCATGATACTGATTACCATTAACTCGAATCGGCGATGAGCATTTCTTTAATCCTAACATTCTCTACTTCTTTTGGCCTAACGGGCGAACTAAGTCCTCTTCCTAGAAAAGAAACTTCTTTAAATCCTAATTCCTAATCATCGTCTATCGTCTCCAATTTTAAAAGATCAACACCTAGGGATCCACTTTGTCCTAATAAACCTGGTTTAAATTGCATAATTGTTTGTCTCAATATCTAATGTGGAGAGTACTATCGATGAATGAAACACTGGATATGGGTGACAAATAGCCCATTTATAAGCGTACTCCTAGCTAGGGTGGATAAGCCCTATCTCCGCATAGAGGTGACAGGCTGGTGTAGTAGTCATATGGTTCATTAAACTTTGATTTTACATCTACACTACCCCTCATCATCCATAAACAGTAATCTATCCGTCCGTAAGAACAAGACGATATTTTACAAACTATTGCCTGGTAGTCGAACTAGGGTAACAAGGTTCTGGACTGTTTTCTGCACCCCCGGGGGGAGAGGGGCATTGGGGCTCTGAGAGAGGGGGTAGGGCAGGGGGATATGGTGGAACAACATTACAAAAAGATTTTATAACCAAAATGTATACTGGTAGGCAAAATGTTAATACTGTCAGGCAAGGGATGTAAGTGCTGTTAAGGCACTCAGCATGTTGGGTTTGGAGACCTATCAAACCCAATGGTGCATCACTAGTTTTTAACAAATATAATTACATTGATGCACGAGGCAGAACCATCAGTAATGGCTTGGGGTCCCAAAGAAAACTAACTTCATAGTTTTTTTGTGCAGAGCAATTCACAGCTAAATGATAAAGGATTTGTTGATAGTAGATGCTCAAGGCACATGACTGGAAACATAGCCCATCTTTCAGATTTCAAAGACTTTGATGGAGGTTATGTTACTTTTGGTGGAGGAGCCTATGGAGGCAGAATTACTGGCAAAGGTACTATTAAAACTGATAATCTTGATTTTGATGATGTATACTTTGTCAAAGAGTTAAAGTTCAACCTCTTTAGTGTCTCACAAATGTGTGACAAAAAGAACTATGTTCTTTTTACTGACTCTGAATGTCTTGTCCTATCTCCTAATTTTAAGTTGCCTGATGAAAATCAGATACTTCTTAAAATTCCTAGACAGGATAACATGTACAGTTTTGATATGAAAAACATAGTTCCTAAAGATGGTTTAACTTGTCTAGTTGCAAAGGCTACATCTGAGGAATCAATGCTATGGCATAGGAGGCTTGGTCATGTCAATTTTAAGAATATTAATAAACATGTCAAAGTAAATCTAGTAAGGAGATTGCCTATACAAAGATTTGAGAAGTGACCAGAACTTGTGTTGCAGTCCTTAAAGGCAAGCAACACAGAGCCTCTTGTAAGACCAAGGCCTTTAATCCCATTACTAAGCCATTGTTTATGCTGCATATGGATCTCTTTGGTCCAACTTTTGTTAGTAGTCTAATGCATAAAAAGTACTGCTTGGTAGTCACTGATGATTATAGTAGATTTTCATGGGTTTTCTTTTTAAAAACTAAGGATGAAACAAGTGAGATCCTTAAAAACTTATCAAAAAAATGGAGATAAGAAAAACCTAATGGATAAAAAATGAAGATAAAACAAAGTGATAATGGGACGAGTTTAAAAACAAATAGATGGATGAGTTCTGAGGGAAAAAGGAATTAAAAGTGAATTATAGTGTAGCTAGGACACTCATCCCCTCACGCAAAAAGGTATAGTTGAAAGGAAGAATAATGACACTCATATGAGGCCTGCTAGAACAAAGTTAGCTGACTCTAAGTTTACCTACAACATTTTTGGGCAGAAGTTTGTTTTACGGCTTTTAAATAGGGTCTTAATATCAAGGCCCTTATAACAAGACACCTTATGAACTCTTTAGAGGTATTAAACCCCTGAAGGCTTCATGAACCATTGGATGTCATGATACTATTCTCCCCCAAGTTTTTTTTTTTTCCCCCCCCCCCCCCTTTTAGAATTTTTAAAAGTTTTATTTTTTTTAGTCAAGTTTTGATGGAAAAAGTGATGAAGGTTTCTTTGTTGGATATTCCTTAAGTAGCAAAGCTTTTAGGGTATACAACATTAGAACCAGAAAAGTTCAGGAAAACTTGCATGTTAGGTTCTTAGAGAATAAACCTATAAAAGAAGGAAATGTCAAAGTGGCTTTGATCTTGATTCCGTATAACCCAATTAATGAAGATTGTACCCAGTGTTTACAGGACTTTTTCTAATGATTTTGCAGGTATACAAGGAGTTTCTGAGTCTAGTACATCTTCTCAACAAGATCAAGATAATCAAGATTGTATTGTCATGCCAATTTGGAAGGATGCTTCATATTTTGATGATGCTTCACCCAGATCTGTTGCTGATGCTCAAATACCAAGACAAATGGGTTACATGATGAGATTGATGATTCAGAAAAGACTCATGATGATTTGAGTCCTTCAGATAATGGTACTGCTGATCAACAAGTTAATACTGCCAGTCCAGAAGTTAATACTGGTAGTAGATAGTTTAGTACTGCTGTCCCTGAAGTTAATACTGCTACTCCTGAAGACTTGATGGGACAAATTCCTACATCTGAAGACACACAAGTGGATGATCAAGAAATTGAATTGGGGAATATTTCACCATCTTATGCAGTTTCTTCCACTCCTCATACAAGAATTTACAAAGATCACCCAATTGATCATGTGATTGGTGATGTGCAGTCATCTGTTCAGACAAGAAGAAAACAACTTTCTACTCTGACAAGGATTTCTTGGTCCCCTATAGTGAAGGAAAGACTCATCAGGACCTTCATACATGTCTGTATTGCTTGTTTCCTCTCTCAGGAAGAACCAAAAAGAAGTTTCTAAAGCTCTATTGATCTTCATGGGAAAGCAATGCAGAGGAAACTCGATAGTTTCAAACTACAAAAGGTATGGGTTCTTGTAGATTTACCTAAAGGTCATTATGCTATTGGTACAAAGTGGGTTGATAAGTGTAAAATAAACATATCCATTTAGGCTTTAAATAACCCAAATAACCCTAAAACAAACCAAAAATGGCAAAATGTGCTTGTATTTATGTTTGTGTATGCATGTACGTATATATAAAGAATCACATGAAAACAAAAAACGGGCAAAGCACGGACACGAGAACAGAAGAGTGAACAAAAGCCGGAAGCCAAAGCCAGAAAAAGTCAAATCTACAGTCAACTCTAGTCAATCTTGGTCAACAAAAGTCAACAAGACCCAAAATAACCCCTCAACTTAATAGAAAAAATCCAAAAAAGTCCCAATAACCCATATGGGCCCAAAACCCTGAAAAAACCCTATCCGGACACCTATTAAACCAAAAGCCCAAAGCCTTAAGCCCATTTAACTAGCCCATTCCTTTTTCAATAAACTCCAGGGACCAAACTTGCATATTCTCAAAATCGTTTTATAACTACACCTTTTATAAATAAAGAGAGGGACTGAAATTGCAATGTGCCCAAAGTTTAAAAGTTATTAACCCGTATTCAGTTATAAATAGGGTGCGCCAACACGATTTACTGTTCATCGTCACTAATCATTTTCACCTCCCATGGTAAAATCAAGGGTTCAGAATCCAAATAAAAGGGTGATAATGACTATTCAAGGGCTCTCTTGCACACTAGCAAGGTCCACAACAGCTTATCAAAGCTCTTATTGCTCATTGGCTCAAGCAAGAACGTGTACAGAGGGAAAGGACAAGTGAAGCTCTCAATTTTTACACTAAAATCTCTCACACAACTTAGCACAATTCCGTCCATCAAAGATGACAGCTTGGCAATCCTTGTGAGTATGCATTGAAACCAACGGCTCAAACTTAAGATCCAAGTGATTGAAGGAATGAAGGTTGTTAGATCAAAAGGAGCGTTGGCATCAAGCAAGGGGCTGAAAGAATCCATGGCAAGGCTAATACAAGCCCCCCAACACCACACACACACATGTATCTTTTCTTTTTTTAGTTTTAGCCTAGTGTAGTTTTAAAAAGCTTAATGTAATTTTTAATCAGTTGTAATTTCTTTTAAGTAATGTAATTCAGCTCTTTTTAATGAAATTTAGTTTAAGTTAGTTATAAGCTCCTCTTTCTTTTTAATAATAAGCACTCTTAATAACCAAATTGTCATCAATAAGTCTATAAGCACATTTTAAAGCTCTTTCAAGTCTTTAAAGCTGAAATAAGCTTATTAATTCAGTATTAATACTTAACTTTTTATATTCTAGCTTATTTTCCTAGCTTACTTTGCTGTCAATATTCAACTAGGAAAATAAGCTAGAAAATAAAATTTAATCTTAATCTATAATAAGCAATAACAAATCTATCTTAATTTTAACCTTAAGAAGCTAATCCACTGAATTCCAACTTTGAACTTAAGCTAAAAGAGATAATAGGAATACCTTAGTTCCTACTGATGCACTTTGCACAAGTGCAAAACAATAGTGCAGGTTACCTAAGAAGGATAAACCTGCACTACTTACACTTATTGAGTGTGTATGAACACACTAAACTCACTAGCAAAAGCTCAAAGAGCTAAAATCAAACTTAAGCTATCAAAACCTAAGCTAAAAACTCCCCTGGTGCTGAAACTATGAAAATAAGCTCTAATCTTTTCATTTTCAAAATCTAACTTATAAAAACTCTTTAACTATTATTTTAAACTGACTTAATGAAAAACTAAAACTCACTTTGACTATTTGTGGTCAAAGAAGCTTATTCCAAACACCCCTTTAAAGTGATGACAGGTTTGAGTTAAAGCTTAAATTGTAAATCTAATTAACAAGTATTAACTACCAGATAAAAACTAGCTTTTAACTAACTTATTAAACATAAACTAACAATTAAAAAGCTTAGATAGAGATCTAATTAACTAATCTAACTAATTTTTAGGATTTTTAAGTTTTATGACAATATTTTTAAAAAACTACAATCTACTTTATTTAAACTAAAACAGATGATTATAAAGCAAAATAAGATTAAGCTAAGCACAATTAAGCAATTAGAAATTAAAATAAGCACAATCAATAAGCTATTAAGCAGATAAGCAAAATCTAAATATAGAAAACTTAGTTCAAAAGGAAAATAAGGGAAACTTACATTAATCCACTATCTTAAACAAGAGAACAAATTTGCAGCTACAAGCTCCCTAGGCTTAATATAAGCTAGAGGGTATAAGTCCTTGGAACCTTCCTTTATAATCCCACCTCCCATAAGCTAATAATCCCAAAATGCAAAGGTAAATATATGGTAAACTGATTTAAGATTTAGATATGATTAATACTGAATTAAATAAGCTCTATTTCAGCTTAAAGACTGAAAGAGCTTAAAATGAGCTTATTAGCTTATTGGGACAATTTGGCTTATTAAAAGAGCTTATGAATAAAAAGAAAAGAGAGCTTATAACTGACTTAAACTAAATTTCATTAAAAAGAGCTGAATTACATTACTTAAAAGAAATTACAACTGATTTAAAAATTACATTAAGCTTTTTAAAACTACACTAGGCTAAACTAAAAAAAGAAAATATACATGTGTGTGTGATGGTGTGGCCTTTTATAGCCAGACATGGATCCTTCTAGCCCCTTGCTTGATGCCCACGCTCCTTTTGATCTACACCTTTCATTCCTTCAATCATTGGATCTTAATGTTTGAGCCGTTGGATCAAATGCATACTCATACGGATTGCCAAGTTGTCATTCTTTGATGTGACAACTTATGCTAGTTGTGTGAGAGCATTTAGTGTAAAAATTGAGCTTCACTTGTGCTTTCCCTCTTATACACGATCCTTGCTTGAGCTAATGAGCCAATGAGAGCTTTGATAAGACTGTTTTGACCTTGCTATTGTGCAAGAGAGCCCTTGAATAGTCGTAATCACCCTTCAATTTGGATTTTCCCCTTGATTTACCCTGGGTGGTGAAATGATAGTGACGATGAACAGTAAATTGTGTTTGGCGCCCTTTTTATAACTGAATACGGGTTAATAACTTTTAAACTTTGGGCACATTGCAATTTCAGTCCCTCTCTTTATTTATAAAAGGTGTAGTTATAAAACGATTTTGAGAATATTCAATGTTTGGTCCCTGGAGATTTTATTAAAGAGAAGAAGGGCTAGTTAAATGGGCTTAAGGCTTTAGGCTTTTGGTTAATAAGGGAGACTGGGGATAGGGTTTTTAGGTGTTTTGAGCCTCATAAGGGGTAAGGACTATATTTGGATTTTTCTGAAAGATAGGGTTATTTGGGTCTTGTATGACTTTTGTTTGGACCAAGATTACTGGAGTTTATTGTAGATTTGACTTTTTCCCTGGCTTTGCTTATGACTTTTGTTCACTCTTCTGTCTCGTGTTCTGGCTTGCCCTTATTTTGATGTGATAACATGTGAGTATATTGATATATCCGTACCTGCACACACAAAACACAAATACAAGCACATTTTTGCCATTTTTGTTTGTTTTGGGTTTATTTGGGTTATTTTAAGCATAAATGGATATGTGTATTTATCACTTATCAAAATTCCCCAAACTAAACGATTGCGAGTCCCTCACGAAATATACAAGCCTTATTAACCAAATACCTCGAAGCTTCCCCAAACAACACTTTGAAGAGTTACATAGATTTTTGTTGAGAGAGTTAAGAGAACACAATTTTATCAAACACCCGATTATCCTATTTTCAAGATTTTTCTCTTTTTAAAGAATTTCTTGATAATTAACTACCTAACTACAACTTATTTGTGTTGACATAATGTATTTTTTCCATACCCCATTTTGTAACTTTAAGATCATAGAACAAAAAAGCACATTTTAAATTGACTAAAAGATAACTTCACATCCCCGAATTTTCACTTTTCCGTTTCTAATGCAAAAAGAACAAGATCATTGTCAATTACAATTCATGACACTAAACACTACTCATTAAATAGTTAAAGGTGTATTTACTTTTCCTCCCGCAAATCCTACTTTAGTATCTCAAGATTTTACTAAGTCATATACCCGAAGGCTCTTTAAGACTTTTGTGTTTTCGATACTTAGTAATTCCAAAGAATAAAGCGTAACGGATTAAGAACGAATAATAGCTCCTAGACCTTTTTCAAAAGATCAAATGTCATCAGATTAAAGACCACAATCGAGCACCAAAATTTGCTTTTATTAGGCTACTTAGCAAGGCACCATTCATGTCCATATACCCAAAGACTCTTAAAGACATGAATGACCAATCTTATTTTGCACCTATATACCCTTATGTATTTTTAAGGCACAAAAAAAGAACAAAAATTAAGCAACATTATTATACCTCGTCCTTTAGAAGGACTACAACAACGGCCCGCCTCCAATAATAACAAGATATACGCAAACATATTACGATCTTCGGTAGCTTCCCTCTATAAAAAGACCTTTTAGAAGGCTGTAACATCGGTTGTGAGCCGACAAGATGCAGAAAACTAGCTTTTGTCTATATCGCTGTAGACACGTCTAGGGAAATGCAAGTGCATAGAAAGGATACCATTGGGTAACAGTCTTCATACTACCTTACCCCCTTATATGGTTGATCCCTCTTATGATATTTCACACGCATTTAATATACTTTTAGAGGCCTTGTAATATTCTTCATACTACCTTACTTGTGCGTTGCCTTAACGGAATATTAAATAGACGACGAGTTCGTATAATCCGTTCATGACCTAGGAAATACTTACACAAATAATCACGAGTGTGACAAGGCAACAGGATTAGGAGAAGCAATCTGATAAGTAGTGCATGATTAAGTAAGTACATTTATTTATCATAAAGTTATCACCAGTAGTTTAGATATTAATTAGTTTAGTTATTAGTTAAAGAAACCAACCTCTCAAACCATAGATTTACCTGCTTTTTATAAAATATAAAAACACAAAAATAATCTTCTCTCAACCCCTAGAATTTTGTTAGACCTTGATCAAGCCTTCCCAACCTATTCCCCTAGAGAACGATAACAACCCCGAGTCTTGCCTATACTACTACTACAACGGTTAGGTACTCTGCCTATGGAGTTGTAAAACTTCGTGTAGAAGTCCTACGACGACCGCATCAGTTTCGCGCCACTGTCAAAGGTCAAGGAGCTTACATATAGCAGGATGAACAAGTAAGTATCCTAAACACCCTTTATACGTGGTAGATTAGGTTATATCATAGTATAAAAGATCTGACTTATTAGGGTTTTGATCTGCATGGCCTTGTTTGTTTATTTTCTGATGTGCATGTTTTATTAGCCATGCAGGTGACCACCAAATCCCTACAGTGGTATCAAAGCCATCTTGTACATATATAAACTAGTTAGGGTTCTTAGTAATTTCTAATATTGCCGTAAAAATCAAATTTTATTTTTGTGATGCTAGGGTTTGGTCGAATTTTGCTTATTAGGGTTTCTAGGTATTTTGCGTTTTTGACAAACTAAGGGTTTTTACTTGAATCTTAATTTCCTGCATTGCGAGAAAACCTATCCAAAATACACATAGTTTCGAACCCTTTTGAGTTGTCGACTTAGAATTTTATGGTTTTCTAAATGAAAATTACACAAGGATTTTTAATCCTTAAGGGTGTCGATTTTTCATAGAAAAAATTAATTTAAAATTCCATATGGAAACCTTAATATTGTTGTCATGATTAAAAGAACTATGGTGTATTGAATTTGTTTTTCTTTGCATGCATTAAACCTTGGGTTCATTTTATGATTTAGGGTTTAATTATATTTATAAAGGTGCAAACTTTCCTAAAAATACGTTAATACTAAATATGGAAACCATAGGTTACCATAAGTAATCATAAAAAACAAGATTAATTGAAAAGCGAGAAAAACTATTCCAAGTTAAATCAAACTCTATGAGGGTCGATTTTATTAATCCTATCCAGATGGGATTAAAAATATTGACGAAGCATAAATCTTGGTGACCAAACTAGTAGTTTTCATAAATTGATTATTTTTTAGTTTTTACCCTTTATTTAGGAGTCTTTGATTCCTACATATGGAAATTAGGGTTTAAAATAATTTAAGCATGACGGGAATTTTAGGAAAATAAATATTTATTTAAAAGTCCATAATAATTTTCTTTTAAACTAAACTTGGTGACTTAGGGGTTCTTGTTACTTGAGTCACATGCTTTATAAAATTTAAAGGAATGAGAAAAACCCTAACTAGGGTTTGCAAATTTTAAAAGTCAAAATTTTAAATTGGCAATATGTAACAATAAGGTAATAACCGTCATTGTTCTAAAAGACAATTGCGGGTGAAACTGCTTGGTGTTGCTATGTACTTTAGGATGTGATGTATATGCGGTGCATGTGCATATATAGTATATCCTAGTAAACCATAGCTTATGTATTTTCAAATGTATTCTTAATTAAGTACTTTTTTGCTTTTAGGTGTTAATCATGCATGACACGATCCTGAGCCACAATCCAAAATATAAACTGCGTGGTTGTGATGTAGTGTTTTGCCATGTTTATATTTTTATGTTTTTGGGTTTAAGGGAGGTATTGGGGCAACACTGACTAAGATCTCCTTTATTTCGATGATGATAAATAAACGTTTGCAACACTTAAAATAATAAACGATAGCTAAAATCCAAAAAACATACATGAGGTCTGGCACGCGTTCACGCTTTAGTACGTGCTAACGCGCCACTCTCAAATTCCGTTTTATGGAATTTTTTCTCGTCGGCTTTACTGTTACCAACACATGTGGATCTATAAATAAAGGTATGTACTTGATACTTGAGCAATTAAAAACACTCGAAACGAGGTTTAGACTTAGAAAGGAGCGAAAACAAATCCTCCCATTTTCAACAAAACACTAACTCATTTACTTTATCAAATGCCTCTATCCAAGCCCGAAACGTCTTTCTAAACCTAGTATAAACATACTTTCAAAATAATATTAAACGAAAGTATTCATTTCACCTTAATCCGGATTTACGTTGTTCCTAATCACGTGACGGGTTTTACTCCCTTATTGGTCAAACTAAGTCAAATGTCACTTTCCTAAAACGCATCCTTTCCCGTTACGGGATATGCTTTACTTGAGATGCAAAACACTTAGCTTGTTTGCATCAAAATGATTAGTGATCATATCAATTGTTGATAATCATGGATTAAGTGTTAATGACTATTTGAGTATGTGGTATTGAAGGTTAATTATGCTTTGATCCTTCTTACGTTTTTATACATAAATGTTTTACAAACTCCGACATGTATTCCTCACATATCACCTACACGTCACTTCTAACCTTAACATTCCTCAATCATTTGTTAATCCCTTCTTCCCACAACAAATGATTGTTCTCGTCTTCTCACATAATCATAACATTCCAATAAACATTCCTTCCTATTTCCCAAATCATCATTGTTAAACTTTTTTCTTCCTTAATGACAATATGATTGAATCCCAAAATCAATCCTTTGATTATCCTCACCTTTATCATCACCTTCTTCACAGCTATAAAGCTTCACTACTTAAACCTTCCCTACTCTTACCCTCCTACTTGACAACTCACATTCCCTTACACATCGTACATTCTATAACTTTTTGTCCCATTCATTCCTACCATAGGCTCCCTTCCATCACATCTCAACATTCTCTTCCATACATTCCCTATTCATTCTCTTCTTCATCTCCTCACTCATACACACACTCATTTGATTTTCAAATTACACACACACGCACTATTAATGCTTCCTTTATACACTTCTCCTCACATTTCTACATTTGAAATTTAAATCCTACACACTTCATATACTTTTCCTCACATTTATTCCACATGTTGATATTTGAATTTGAAATTTAAATTATCCCTTTCAACATCCACCCTTCCTCTTGATGCGTATTTTATTTAAATAAATTACGTCAAGTTTTACATTTATAAAACTCTAACTACCTAGAATATTCCTATGCACTAAAGAGCTGTGTAATCTATCGTGTAGTAGTGTAGTGACTGGTAAGTACGGGTGTCGACCCTAAGAATGGTTTGTACCCTCTAGTTGTCTAATTGAAATGACAATCTACTTAAGAAAGTAGTAAATAAATGCATTTCAGTTTTTATAACGTAAATTGGTGTTTAAGAGAACCTAACTTGTCTTAAAGGGAACTGGTATAGTGGTAAACAATTAAAAAGATGAACGCATTTTCTTAGCTAATAATCCTAAGTTCAGTTATTATGATCTTACGTGTAATGTCTAATTCTCGTTTTATATGGTGGTTCTAATATCACTAGGTCCGATTTGTAGTCGCTACATAACCTATAATTCCTACGATCTCAGCCTCGTTGTTCATAGTAGTCGGGTATCTAGTTCATAGTCATTAAACCCCCAACTCTCCTAAGACCCGTCTAAGTGTCGACATCCTAACTACTTGACACTAAACCCTCCTAAAAGGATTTCCCGCGCTTTATAAGTGTCTAATCTAATGCATGCGGTATTACGTTGATCCCTTACAATCGAGATGATGGTCCCATCTCAAGCAACCTATTAGACTACCTTTAAACTGTTTTCGCCTAATCACTAGCTAATAAAATCTACACTAGCCTTAGCACTACCAAAACACAAGGATCATACAACAGGCAAATAGGATATCCAAATAAAATAACAATCAGACTGTAAGATCAAAAATAAATAAACTAAAGGATAATTAAATAATTACATGCCGAAGAATAAATAATTAAACATAATCAATTAAAAGCCGAATCAAATCAATAATATAGTCAATAAAGAAATTGAATCAAACTCAATTGATTGAAGTGTTGTGTACAAATCATGCTAAATATTATGCTCCTGGTCCTTTAGTTGAATCCTATGGCAAACTCCAAAGGGTTTGCCCTATACCAAACCAAGCACCCAAGCTGACTGCTCTCCCTTTTTCCTTGCATTCGACTAAACAGAAGCAGAAGAAGAATGAGTGGAATGAATTCCATTCGTTTTGTATTGATAGTGTCACTGACACTTTGAAGCTTGTACACATTTGGCCCTTGATCATTCTTCTCTATTTTAACTTTAGTCCTTGAAATATAAGTAAAACTTTACACTTTAGATCCCTAGAGGTGTAACTCCTTGGCGTCTAAGGGACTAGCTACAGCGTAGCTCCATTATCTCGGCTACGCTGTAGCTACTTACGACTTTATTTTCCTTCCTAAGCTACAGCATAGTCGAAATGGTCCAACTACGTCGTAGTTATGATGTCATCACAAAACTTCCAATAACACTTGAAAAGCAACACGTAACCCCAACGGGTCAACTACGCCGTAGTTATTCTTAAGCTTGAATAACCCCGCCAAATAATGATTGGCTACAGCGTAGCCCTAATGGTCCAGCTACGCTGTAGTTTCCTTTTGAATGCGGCTTTCTTGAGTAGACCTTTTTAAATTATTTCTAAAAAGATATTTCCCAAGTTATCTTGGAAGACATAAATTTAAAAATTTACTAGCAGAAAAATCTAACCGAGAACCTCAGGAAAATCGAAACAATCACTCATACTCTCACTAATCTATGTGTTTGTAGTTTTTTATTGATCACTCCCAACTGCTCAGTCAAGGTGAGTATTCTATCATAGGCTTGGCAATGATACTAATCTCCACCACTAGAGTCTAAATGCAACTATTCTAAAAGGCAAATGGATTGACACAAGAATAAGGCTAACGGGTGGATCATTCTTATAATACAATCTTTACCAATACTAATATTCCAGAAAAGGTGACAAAACCACAAATGCTCGCTCAAATCCATGAACGAGACACCTGTGAATGCCCAGTCTGTAACTCCGCATAAAGATAAAGGTTAGGATTAATAATGATTAAGGGTAGGAAGAAGACAAAAAAAATCATTTAAATGGGTGTAAAATGAAAATAAACAAACCAATCATTTCCTAAGTCCACACTCTCCCCGTCACTAGTCGCATTCAAATCCTATAAGGCAAGAACCGTGAGTCAAGGGTTCTTCAAACTACGCGAGCTAATGCGTATAATGTGTAATGAAATTCCTCATAATCTCCATAAACTAGGCAAGTATGACGCATTAACTCGGTCTTCATCAACAATGAACAAAAAAATTATGTGTCATTTTTTTAATTTTTGGGCAAAATTAGCACATAATCTAACCAAATACTCTAAAATCACTCATTTTATCTCTCTTCACCCCTACTTGAGATGTACAATGCCCTTGTTGTACAAATATAAACTTAAATAGAAAGGAGAGATAGAAATGAGACGGGTTTATAAGTGTTACCCGTTTACATACATCGTCTAATCAACGCCAGCTGGACAAGGCGGGAATACTTATCACTATACTTAACGACACATAAGCTAATTTATATTTATGATCACCTATAATAGCAACTAAAAAAACTGCTTGCAGCTCTTTATCCTATTTTTCGCTATTTTTATTGCAAGACAATGTTACAAAAAAAAAAATAAACAATACGAACACATATATACACGAGAATCCCCCCACTTGAGATCAACTATCTTCTAAACTCAATTTTCTTCATATATCCTTTACCATAACTCGTGATTTTCACCAGTGGAACCAAAATTAACTATCAACTCCCCGACTATAGCCTAAACGAAACTACAAGGTAGGCTAGGCGATTGGTGTAACGAAACAAACATATAATGGGTTTAACAAAAATGAAAGGAATGGCTCAACATGTTGTACTAGGGGTATCTTGCACTAAAGATGAATGTAACAAAGGGTTTAACTGGGGGGGGGGTTGAACTAATCAATAAGAACAGTCAATATACACATAACATAACATGAATAGATGAGCTATTTAAGGGATAATCCTAATATTTGCCTTTTATCCTATCTACAACGATTACACTAAGTTACCTCAGTGCAATGCTCATTTTGGTGGTCTCAAAAAGATAATCAATGCCAAGTTCTAAAGCTACTGTACCTAAATCGCAATTTCAGTCATTTTACGCATAAACTCAAAATAATTATTTTAAACATTTACGCGTATAACTAATAAATTTCAACCGTTTAGTTAAATAGCGTAAATTAAAAATTAACATTCAACATAAACCGAGATCAAACAAATAAAAGTTTACGTCAAACACGTGTTTATATTATTATTACGAAGATAATTTATAACTTTTCATATTTTATTTTTATACGTTACGTAAAACGTTTACGTTTCGCGTTTTGAGCTTTCATGGATGCATGTAAACTATACCACCTTTATCAATACCTCAATATTTATACCTTATCAAAAATTTAACATTTCCCTCCCCCATTTACACTCATATGGACCGGCCCCTTATGGTCTATACAAGAAAAGTATACAACTTATTAGCTTATACCTTATACCATGTGCTAGCTAATACCAAGTACCAAATACAAACCAACATCATTACAAGATACTTACACAAGCTAGCATTTCCTTACTTTCTTACACAGTCCCATACCTCAACCCATACCTTCATTAAGGTTTGTGTTTTATTGTCTCTAGATATTTTCCAAGAACCAGATACTTCCATTCTATATATATTCAACACTTAAGTCATTCATACTCATTTCGTCATCCAAAAACAACACAAAACTCTCTTTCTTTCTACAAGAGCTCACGGCTCACAATAAGCTCCACACATTCCATTTGTTTTCCGTTTCTTGATATTACAAGTATACAAGTGTACAAGGGGGTATAATCTAAGGTGTTTTCAAGTTGTTATTGCAGTTTAGGGTTTTCATAATCAAGATTTGAGTTTTTTATAAGGAATTTAGTATAACAACCCTAATTTACATCACTGTAATTATCTATCTATTAAAAATAGATGCACTGTAAATATCCATCTATTATATATACCTCCTTTTTACAGGGAAACTTTTGCTTTATCTATTTAATCAACGTAACTTGCATCTTTAAAGTAAACGAGCTCACACAACCTCTACCAATGCCATCTATATCTATGTTTATATCATAAACATCGCAATATGTCAAGTCTATATCTTAATATCATTTTACCAAGTACATTATCCATTTAACATACATTTTACAACGTCATATCAAAACAACTTTATCCGTTAATGGTTTAATAACAAACCCTAATTATATTTGATTATACATATAAAAGGGATGAACAAGTATTCAAGGCGATTGTACAAGTATAAAAATGCACAACATTTGAATATATTTTCCCTCCTAAATCAAGTTACAACTTTCTAAAGCCCAATATAGAAGTCAATAATGCAAGAAAACCAAACTAGGTCATTTTACCTCCTAAATCACTTTAGTTTCTTACTACCACTTTAGCACAAGGTACAAACACTTAATGCATGACTCCTAAACCCTAAACCTAAACCCTAAGTCATCCTAAAACCCTAATCTAAAACCCTAAACACTGAAACGAGAACCCTAAAAAAAAAAAAAAAAACCCATTTCATTTTAACCTAAACCTTATCCAAACCTTAATTCTAAACCCAAACCTAATCCTAAAACCTACTCTAAACACAAAAACTTAATCCTAAACCCTAAACTATCCAAAACCATAACCCCTAACCGAATTTAAAACCAAAACCTTAACCCAAACAAACCAACCCGACACCCTTTTTCAATTCATTATTGTGACCTAATTTACACCTAAGCTAGTAACCTAGCAACCTCAGCAACCTCTAATGACCTCACCACCATGGTCACCACGTCAACATCAAGTAAACCTCCATCACCACCCGTTAACCACCACAGTAAAACAATACCACCTGTTACCCCTATGATAACTGAACCCCTCCACATCCTTCCACCACTCAAAGCTACACTTCTAGTCTCTCATACTCACCTTATAGCCTTCATTACTCACTACCTATAGCCTTTGATCCCTACTTCAATCATAAAACTTGGGCACCAAGGGTTTTGACCCATATAAATTAAGCCGAACCCCCAAAAAAATTTTTTTTTTTTGTCTGTCAATCACACCACAAAAACTCATCACAACATACAAATGGAGTTCTAAATTAGACCAAGGAGGATCAAGAGAAGTCCTTAAGATCAAAATTGAAGCTAAGAATCAAGAAAAAGAAACCCTTGAAGTCGTTTCTAGGCGTACAAACTCAAACAACCCATTTTAACCCATTTTAGCTCAAGTAAGCTCAAAATCTTGTTCAATAAGCTCATGATCTGTTTTATAAATTTTATTATCCTTGTTAGATTCTATATAAACTCTTGTTTGATCCCTTGAACCACAAACCCATGCGTTTTTGGTTAAAACCCTAAAAATGACCCGTTTTGATTTTCTTGATAACGAATCCTTTTTCTAAAATTTTGTTATGTTAGAACATCTTATTTTAGCTTATTATAATAACCTATAACATGCAAAACTTTTTTGGATTTCAAAAATATCAAAATTATAAAGTTTGGATCTTGATTTGCAAATTATTCATTGAAAGGGGTACAATCGTAACTTTATGAAATTTATAACTAGAAGGGTTGAAAATGTCATTATTCCAAAGTTATAACTATAAGGACCTATCTTGCCAAGTTCTAAAGTTAAAGGAATAATTATATATACTTTATATATAAAGGACTAAATTTGTAAAAGTTTATAAACCAAGGGTATTTATTGCCATTTTTGCAAACTTAAAAATTTAAAATAGAATGATATTTATATAAATTATAAAAATATATATTAATATTATAAAACTCAATTTTATTAAAACTCGATACATTTATCGATATTAATCAACGATCGACGCATTATAAAACAAGTACGTTATATAATAAACGTAATTTATCATCAACTAGCTTTTGAAGAAACTTAAAATTTTATCGTATCATGTTACTATGGAATTTCATGTGAGGGGTTCCATTTGGGCCCAAATGTTTTGATGATAATGCTGGTTTACGATTTAAAGTGCACTGGCTCCTCAAACAATACCTAACATGCCTCTGGATTATGATAGCCCAAACAGTGATACAATAATTCCATAAATTAAATAAATCAAATATGTACGTAAACTTTATGAAGTTTTGAAACATAAAACCAACACACTAAGACTATGACATAATTACCCTAAGTTGCTGACGAGCCGTTACTTTCACTTGATACACTTTTTGCCATCAAATCAAATTCTCCTGTATTAAGGTGAGTTCATAGCCTCGCATTTTAAATCTTCTAATGTTTCATAAACCCGCGAGGGGGATACATGCTATAAACCATGAAATACGAGTATTTTTCCAACTATATGCTATCCTGGATATATTATTATGCCTAAAGTCCTTACTTTTGCCATGTAAGAACCCCACCATCATGAACCGTAATGTACTTTCGGAGTAAGCGCGAATGCTGTGAATAGATCTATTTGGAACTGAACTCCCCGTTGGTGTACCTATAATTTCTAGTAACCAAATGCACTTCATTTAAATCACTATACGGGTGTTTGGCAAGGGCACCCGTTGGGGCAACTACTTGTGATTATTGATTTTCTCAAGGCCTTGGTGTCATGAGCTTAGGGCAATAATACTGTTTTCTATAATAATTGTACTCATTGCAATTATTACACTTATGGGTGTATAACAACGTAACCCACTGTTTATAATGACTTGTATTCAAACTATTTACTATAAACCTATGAATTTCACTCAACGATTGTGTTGATCTTTTTAGCAAGTATACTCAGGTAATTGAGCAACTCATGGCACGGAAGTGCACAGACTTGAAGATGGCTAAACTATTATCATTCAAACTTTATGTTTTCATGTAGATTTTGGGACCTCTGTTTGTAAAAATTCTGATGAAATAATGAATGATAACTAAATTTTACAAAAATGTCTCTTTTGAATCGTTTTCTATGATTATGACTGTTGTACTATGAAATAATACCCTCGATTAGCTTTCGCTACTATATTTGTCAAAAATGGGGGTGTTATAGATTGGTATCAAGAGCCAAGGTTATAGAGAACAAGGTTGAAACCTTAACTATAACTACTTTTCTTTTTCTATCCAAGAAAGTCCTCCGTGCCACTACATTTCCAGAATAGTGTGTAAAGTACATAACTATTATACTGTTATATAAATAACTTATGTTATTTATCACTGGGTTGTTAACAGAGTGATGTCTTCTCCCAACCACCCTACTTCCAATATTGAGGATGTTTTTTCCACCAACTTTCCGGACTATATCCCGGATTCCCGGACTAGGTCCCAGCTTCACCAGGAAAAACTTATTCTCGCTCTTCAAATAACTCATTTGGTTGAGTTCCAAAAGCTTCACCAACTCTTTCATTTTTTCATGATGACCCCTATATGAAGGTCATGCAAGCATACTATGCTAAAGAATCACCTATTCCACCACCAAGTATTGTGCCTCCATCTTCAATGCTATCTCCAATGTTTAATCCTCAAGAATTCTTTCTTCCTGAGGAATTATTGCCACTTAAGAAACGAGGTCGTAACCGATCATCCTCCTTTACTTTTGACCTACCTCAAGCAGTTGAGATAGGAGAAATCTCTCGTAAGACAAGTCTGGAACGTCACGAGGAGCAAATTGAGGAAATTTTGAATCACCTAGATGAACTCTCTCTTGACCGCATTGAGCACATAGAAGACAAAATAGAAGGTCTCAGAAATGGCTGGGTAATCATACAACAAGATTCTGACAATCTGAAAGCTGAACTCCGAGAGTCTCATACTCAAATTGCTAAACTTCAAAGAAAGCAAATGGGAAATAACAACAAGATTGCTCTGGCTCGCTTCAGGATTGCTAATCTAGAACAACTTATCGAGGAGATCCATGTTCATCACCAAGCAAATAAGGAAAGTCTTCTAAATGCAATCTATGAACACAAGAACAGCCAGGAAGGACCATCGGACTACTAGATTAGATATTAGTTATAACTTTTAACCTAGCCACGGGATGTGTGGTATAAATAACAACACTTGTCAAATTTTGACTATGTACATTACAAAGGCAAGTTGTTCATGATATAATACAATGGTGATCCCGTTATACCTTGTTGTTTCAATATACCGGATTTATATTATTCATCCTATAATCCAACCCTATAGATAACGATACACGAGAAATTTTAATAATATGCATCATCATCTCTGTCTTCATCATTATGAATCATACCGTGACTTCTAATAGATCAATGCTTGTTAGAAACCATAACAAATAAGTACTATTACTTCAATATCACAATTGTTAAAATGCTTAAAGGTTCAAAAATAAGCATTGTCATTTATGACTTTGTGTAATACATTCTTATTACGAGTTGTCTTATGGTGATAGAATGCCTCCCAAATGGACGTTAACATTTGAAGCACCAGCCATGACTTAAGCTGCCATTACCACAGCTCTGGAAGCACAAGCTGCAATAATGGCAAATGCTGACAATACCAATAGGAACACCGGAGAAAGAGAAGCTCATGTAGCAAGAAAGTGTAGATACAAAGAGTTCATGAGCTACCAACCTATCAACTTCAAAGGTTCAGAAGGAGCTATTGGACTTATCCACTGGTTTGAGCGAACTGAATCAATGTTTTCCCCTAGAAACTATACCGAAGACTGGCAATGGTGAAGTTACTACTGTACTCTTAATAAAGAAGCTCTATCCTGGTGGAATTCTTTTGCACAACCTATTGGGATAGAAGAAGCTTACAATATAACCTGGGTTGAATTCAAGAAGCTTTTGATAAAAAAGTACTGTCCCCGAACTGAGGTCCAGAAGATGGAAGACGAATTTTACCATCTGAAGGGGAATGATCTCAAGACATATGTGAGAAGATTCCAGGAATTGGCAACCTTATGTCCCACTATGGTGCCAGATTCTAAGAAAATGATGGAAGTTTTCATTGGGGGATTGCCTTGAAGTATTGAAGGGAATGTTACCGCCTCTAAACCTCAAACTCTAGAGGAAGCCATTAACATAGCCCATAGGCTAATGGATCAGGTAACAAAGCACACTCCAGTACAAGCATCAAGTGATCACAAACGAAAGTTTGACGACAGAAGAACTTTCAACAACAACAACTACCGTAACACCAACACCAACAACCGCTACAATAATCACCAACCACAACAGAACAAAAGACAAGAAACCTTTAGGGCTTATGCTGCCACCCCAACTGAAAATAATAGGTATACTAGAAACCGTCCCTTGTGTAAGAAATGCACTCTGCATCACATAGGACCTTGCACTGTCAAGTGTAATACTTGCAACAAGGTGGGCCATCTGACCAAGAACTGCAAAAACAAAGGGCCAGCCACTGGAAGTAATCTGCTACCAGTGACAGTTACTTGTCATGCCTGTGGAGAGAAAGGGCATTATGCAAATCAGTGCCGAAAGACCACCATAACATGCCCATGGAGAGCCAACCTGTTGAGGGATAGGAATGCTCACCAAGACCCGAACGTAGTCACGGGTATGTTCCTTCTAAACTAACATTTAGCTAGAGTATTATTTGATTCTGGAGCCGATAAAAGATTCATATCCATATCTCTTGCCTTAATGCTAAATATTCCACCCATTAGATACCTTTTACAATATCAAAATGGCTGACGGAAACCTAGTAAGCATAAACACCGTTATTAAGGGTTGCACCCTGACCTTGTTAAACCAACCTTTCGAAATTGATCAAATGCCGATCAAACTTGGTAGTTTCAACGTCGTCATTGGTATGGATTGGTTATTCAAGTATCATGCTAGAATTATCTATGACGAGAAAGTCGTCCACATCCCAATCAACGGTGAAACTTTGATCATCCGAGTAACCAAAGTAAAAACCCGACTAAGTCACATATCCTATAATAAAAAACCAAAAGGGTATATATCCCCGAGGTTGTTCAAGGTTTTTTGTAATCCAATTATGGGAAAAGAAGTCAGGCGAGAAAAGACAAAGAGATACCCAGTATTCAGAAGAATTCCTAGAAGTTTTTTTCCTAAAAATCTACCAGGCCTTCCTCCCGTTTGACAATTAATTCAAATGCGATCTAATTCCAGGATGGCACCTGTAAGCCCAAGCCCTAATAGATTAGCATCCTTCCAAAATCAGGAACTATCTAACCAACTCAAGAGTTAGCAACCGAGGTTTTTATACGACAAAGTACTTTCGACCCTAGGAGGCTCCTGTCTTAATTTGGTTAAAAAGAAAGACGGATCTTTCAAGATGTGTATCGATTTACCGGGAGTTGAATAAACCATACCATAAATAATTGTTACCCTTACCCAATTGATGACTTATTGTTACCAACTCAAGGTTTTGAGGTTATTTACTCAAAGATTGACTTAAGATCAGGCTATCATCAACTGAGAGTCAGGGGTGAATATATTCCCAAAACCGCTTTCAGAACGAGGTACGGACACTATGAATTTCAAGTGATGCCATTTGGTTTAACTAACGCGCCTGTTGTATTCATGGATCTCATGAATCGTGTGTGTAAACCATACTTGGATAAATTTGTAATAGTGTTCATCGATGATATTCTCATCTACTCTCGTAACAAAGAAGAGCACGCAAATCATTTAAGAATAATCTTGGAATTAATCAAAAAGGGGAAACTATATGCCAAGTTCTCCAAATGTGATTTCTGGATCAGTATCGTGTAATTTCTTGGGCACTTAATTGATAGTCAAGGACTTCATGTTGACCCTGCCAAGATTAAAGCAGTTAAGAATTGGACATCTCCTACTACACCCACAGAAATACGTCAAATCTTAGGACTTGCTGGCTATTATTAGAGATTTATTAAAGATTTCTTGAAGATTGCAAAGTCTTTGACTGAATTAACCCAGAAAAACAAGAAGTATATCTAGGGTGAAGACCAAGAGACAATCCTTCCAAACTACACCAAACAGAAGCATGTGAAGCTCCAATCTTAGCATTACCAAAGGAAATGATGATTTGTTTTTACTGGATGCAATCACATCAAAGGTCTGGGAGCGGTGTTAAAGCAAAGAGAGAAGGTTATTGGCATATCATCCCGACAACTTTAAGCCTAATGATAGAAAACTATACCACTACATGAGAATCCTCGAATTAGAATAGTAGTGTCGCTCTTAAAATTTGGAAGACACTATCTGTACGGCACCAAATGTACTGTGTTCACTGATCATAAAAGTCTTCAACATATCCTTGATCAGAAAGAGTTGAACATGAGACAACGCCGTTGGCTAGAATTGCTTGCAGATTACGATTGTGAAATTCGCTACCATACTGGAAAGGCAAATGTCGTAGCAGATGCCTTAATCCGGAAGGAACGAATCAAACCACTCTGAGTTAGTTATGACCATTCATCCAAAATTACTATAACAAATTCTCAAAGTTCAAACTGAAGCACTCAAAGAAGAAAACATCAAAGCCGAGAACTTACGAGGAATGGACAAAGCATTTGAAATACGTCCTGATGGAACTCGTATTAAAAACCGAAGCTGGTTACCACTTTTTGGTAATCTGAGAGACTTAATTATGCATGAGTCCCATAAATTAAAGTATTCCATTCACCCAAGTTCTGACAAGATGTATCAAGATCTAAAGAAACTCTATGGGTGGCCTAACATAAAGGCAATCATTGCTGAGTATGTTGGTAAGTGTTTAACATGCTCTAGAATTAAAGCAGAATGTCAAAAGCCATCCGGCTTACTGGTACAACCAGAGATTCCTATGTGGAAGTGGGAGAGAATAACAATGGATTTCATCACAAAACTACCTAAAACATCAAATGGACATGACACAACCTGGGTAATTGTCGATTGCCTTACCAAATCCGCACATTTCATCCCTACCCGAGAGACAGATAGTATGGAAACCCTTACAAGATTTTACATAAAGGAAATAGTCGCCTGGCATGAAGTGCCAATATCTATCATCTTGGATCGTGACAGTCATTTCACGTCTAGATTCTGGCAATCATTACAAAGTGGTTTAGGTACTCAATTAGACATGAGTACGGCATATCATCTCGAAACTGATGGGCAAAGTGAAAGGACCATCCAAACACTTGAAGACATGCTTCGAGCCTGTGTTATAGATTTTGGAAAAGGATGGGAAAAACACTTACCATTAGTAGAATTTTCTTACAATAACAATTACCATGCTAGTATTAAGGCAACACCATTTGAGGAACTTTATGGTCAAAATGCAGATCACCTGTTTGCTGGGACGAAGTTGGAGATGTTCAACTTACGAGACCAGAAATAATCTATGAAACCACTAAAAAGATAGTGCAAATTCAACAACACTTGCAAGCTGCAAGAGATAAGCAAAGAAGTTACGCCAATGTAAGGCAAAAGCCTTTAAAATTTCAAGTTAGAGATCGTGTTATGTTAAAAGTGTCACCTCGTAAAGGTGTCATCCAATTCGGAAAACAAGGAAAGCTTAATCCCCGGTACATTAGACCTTTCAAAATCCTTGAACGGATTGGCCCAGTGGCATATAAACTTGAGCTTCCTGAAGAGCTCAGTAATGTCTACAGTACTTTCCACGTTTCTAATCTAAAGAAATGTTTATCTGGCGAATCCCTTATCATTCCAATGAAAGAGCTTCGACTCGATGACAAACTCAACTTTGTGGAAGAACCAGTGGAGATCATGGATCGAGAAGTCAAGAAACTAAAAAAAAGTCGTATTCCTATAGTCAAAGTAAGATGGAACTCTAAAAGAGGACCAGAGATTACATGGGAATATGAAGATCAAATTCATGCCAAGTATCCACATCTGTTTTTCAACATCACTCTGGCATCTAGCTAAATCTCGGGACGAGATTTCTTTTAAGGGAGGGAGACTATAACAACCTATAATTTTCATCAATGTAATTATCCATCTATTAAATTAGATGCACTGTAATATCCATCTGTTATATATATATATCACCTTTTTATAGGGAAATTTTTGCTTTATCTCATTATGCAACATAACTTGCATCTCTAAAGTAAACGAGCTCAAGCAACCTACCTATGCCAATTTTATCTATGTTTATATCATGTAAACATCCTAATATGTCAAGTATATATCTTAATATCATTTTTACCAAATACATTATCCATTTAACGTACCATTTACAACGTTATATCAAAACAGACTTTATCCGTTAACTTTTATATCAAAACCCTAATTGTATGTAATGTATACATATAAAATGAATGTGCAAGCCTTCAAAAATGTGTACAAGTGTACAATACACAACATTTTAATATCTTTTCCCTCCTAAATCAAGTTACAACTTTCTAAAGCTTAATGTACAAGTCAATAATGCAAGAAATCTAAACTAGGTCATTTTACCTCCTAAATCACTTAAGTTTCTTACCACCACTTTAACACAAGGTACAAGCACTTAATGCATGACTTCTAAACCCTAAACCTAAACCCTAAGTCATCCTAAAACCCTAATCTAAAACTCTAAACCCTAAATGAAACCCTAAAACCCTAATTTCATTTTAAACCTAAAACTAAACCCTAAACCTTAAAACTAAACCCTAAACCTTAATCCTAAACCCTAATCTTAATCCTAAACCTTAATCCTAAACCTTAAACTATCCTAAACCCTAACCCTAACTCGAATTAAAACCCTAAACCCTAAGCCAAAACCAAAACCAACCCGACACCCTTTAGTTTCATTTTAAACCCATTTTAAACCAAATTAGCTACCACCACACCTTGTCACCTCCTTGCTAGCTTGCTTAGCACCTCAAGCAACCACCCAAGCACCTTACAAGCACCTCCATCACCTCCCTTGGTAACCGAACCTCAACACCCTCACCACCTTGCATAGTTGCTCTCTAATTCCTTGAATACTTATAGCCTTCCTTAGTATCTACCTACATCTGACCCTTAGCCACAAGGAAACTTGGGCTCCAAGGGTTTTTGAGCAATATATAATCCGAATCCAAGCAACCCTTTCAATCACACCTCAAAACTTCAATACACACTCAAATGGAGTTCTAACAAGATCAAAGTAGATCTAGGAGGATCAAGAGAAGCCCCAAGATCAAAATTGAAGCCAAGAACCAAGAGAAAGAAGCCCTTGAAGTCGTTACTAGGCGTACGAACCTAAATAAGCTCATACGACCCAGTTTAGCTCAAGTAAGCTTATAATCTTGTTCAATAAGCTCATAATTTATTTTAGAATGTTCATAAGACTCCTAAGATCCCATATGAACTCTTGTTTAAGCCTTGAATCCTCAAACCCATGTGTTTTTGGTTAAAAACCCTAAAAAACTGACAGTTTTCTTTTGTTTTTTTTCTGATTTTCTAGCTAACAAATCTTGTTTCTAAATTTTTGTTATGTTAGAACATCTTATTTTAGCCTATTATAATAAGCCATGACCTGCAAAACTCTTTTCGATTTAAAAAATATCAAAATTATAAATTTTGGACTTAATTTGCAAATGTGTTCATGCATAGGGGTATATATCGTAACTTTTTGAAATTTATAACTAGAGGGGCTGAAAATGTCATTTTCCTAAAGATATAACTATAAGGAGCTATCTTGCCAAGTTTCAAAGTTAAAGGTTTAAATTATATATACTTTATATATAAAGGGCTAAATTTGTAAAAGTTTATAAATCATTGGTATTTATTGCCATTTTTGCAAACATAAAAATATAAAATATAATACTTTTATAAATTATAAAAATATATATTAATATTATAAGACTTGATTTTATTAAAACCCGACACATTATAAAACAATTACGTTATATAATTAACGTAATTTATCATCGACTAACTTTTAAAGAAAACTTAAAATCTTATCATATCACGTTACTAGGGAGCTTCATATAAGGAGTTTCATTTGGGTATAAGTTTTGACGAGTTTGCTAGATTTACGATTTAAAGTGTCCTGGCTCCTCAAACGTTGACTACATGACCTCTGAATTATGATGGCCCGAACAGTGATACAATATTTCCATAAATTAATAAATTAAAGAAATACGTTAAACTTTATAAAGTTTTGAAACATAAACCATCACATTAAGACTTGAAATATTACCCCAGGTTGCATGACGAGGCCGTTACTTTCACTTGATATACTTTTACCATCAATCAGATTTTCCCTATTAAGGTGAGTTCATAGACTCGCATTTTAAATCTTCTAATGTTTTCATAAACCCGCAAGGGGGATACATGCTATAAATCATGAATACAAGTATTTTTCTACATGTATGTTATTTGATGCATTATTAACCTACGGTCCCTTACTCTTTGCAATAGACCCACTATCATGAGCCGTTAATTACTTTTCGGATGTAAGCGCGAATTGCTGTGAAATAGATCTATTGGACTGAACTCCCCAAGTTGGTGTACCTATACTTTCTAGTAACCAAACCCACTTCATTTGAATCACTATGCGGGTGTTTGGCAAAGGCACCCCTTGGGGCAACTTCTTTTGATTATTAATTATCTTAATGTCTCGTGTTCATTGAGCTTAGGGCAATAATTACTATTTTCTATAAAAATTGTACTCCATTGCATTTCTTACACTTATACGGTGTATAAACCAACTGTAACCCACTTTTGAATTGTATTCAAATGTTTAATATAAACTTATGAATTTCACTCAACTATTGTGTTGATCTTTTTAGCATGTTTATCTCAGGTAACTAAGCATCTTATGGCACGGAGTGGTAGAAAAAAAACTTGAATTGCTTAAAATGTGATCATTTAAACTTTTTGTTTTCATTGATTTTGGGACCTCTGTTTGTAAAAACTCTGATGAAATAATAATGATAACTAAATTTTCCAAAATCATTTCTTTACGATTCGTTTTATATGATTATGATGTTTATTCTATGAAATCTTACCAGATTAGCTTCTGTGCTATTTGTCAAAATGGAGTGGCTTGTTTCTTGTTCACTTATTCGTGTTATAAAGTAGCATTTCGTAAACACACTTGTTATATTCGTGACTTGGAAGGTGTAGAGTTACACGAGGGATCTAGGGGCTCAAATTTGTACACAATGTCACTGGAAGAAATGATGCAATCCTCTTTGATCGATTTCTTGTCTAAAGCCTCTAAGACCAAGTCTTGGTTATGGTATCGAAGATTGTCTCATTTAAAGTTTGGTGCTATGAATGATCTAGCCAAACAAGGTCTTGTTAGAGGGCTTCCCAAATTAAAGTATCAAAAAGATCACTTGTGCCCTGCCTGTTTGTTAGGAATTAAGGGCTTCTACAACTTTGTACTGCTGGTTCAACTTAGTATTGCCATGAGAAGACTTAGTACTGTCAAGATTAGTTAGTACTGCCAGTACAAATTGTTAGTACTGCTAGTTTATTAGTACTGTTAGTTAGTATGTTTGTTAATAGTTACGTACTGCTAAAGTGATATTGCATGGACTTATATTAGGTATAGATATACATGATTACTGACGCGTTTTGTTAAGACCATCAGAGTTTCCTTGTGTATAAAAGGAACCTTAGGCTTATTCTTGATATAGTTTTCATATTAGTATTCATAGTTTGCATATCAATCATAGTTAGTATTCATAGCTATTTTGTAATTCAAAATAGTATTCAATATATTGAAAGTTTAGTAAAGATCTTGTTTTTACTATTTCATTGTTCTTCTTAGTATTGCAAACTAGATTCCGCATAGTTTGTGATATTTTCAATCTTAGTTTCTACTATAGTTGTCTTGTTTATCAAATATAACTAAGCTTTACAATAGCTAAGTAAGATCTGTCAAGAGGGTTAAACAAGTGGTATGCAGGAGCTTGTTGAGAAACTCTTCAATAAGAAAGGCTATGTCTACACATGATTCTTAATAAACCAAAGAGAAGATGGAATCACAGTCAGAAACTACCCAAACAGTGTCTGCACTAAAACTTCATATACTCAAAACAGGAGACTATGATCTATGGAGCATGAGAATCGAGCAATATCTTACTCACACTGATTATGCTCTTTGGGAGGTTATTATGAATGGTGATGCACCTGCTAATGCATCAACTAGTACTGAAGGTCCTATTTCTGCCAAAACTGCTAAACAAAAGCTAGGAAGAAAGAATGAATTAAAAGCAAAAAGCACTCTGTTGTTGGCCATTCCTAATGAGCACCTATTGAAGTTTCATGGAATCAAGGATGCAAAGACCTTATAGGAAGCAATCTAGCGGTTTGGAGGCAACTAAGATCAAAAGAAAATGCAGGAAAGCCATTCTGATCAGAATATGACATGTTACTGCATTAAGATCTGAAGGACTAGATAAAACCTATGATAGGTTTCAGAAACTCATCAGCCAATTGGAAATTCATGGTGAAGTTATCTCCTAAGAATATGCAAATCTTAAGTTGCTAAGAAGTCTACCATCAGCTTGGAACAATATTGCCTTGATCATGCGTAACAAAGCTGATCTAGATGAGTTAAGCATGGATGATTTGTACAACAACTTGAAGGTTGTATTGAGCCTAAGTTAATAAGCAATCATGCTCAGCCTCAAACTCTGATAATGTGCTTTTGTATCTTCATAAAAACACTAGCAGTACTAATGAAGCAGTTAATATTGCTCATGAAGTTTCTACTGCTAGGTCACATGGACAAGCTTCTTCCTTAACTTATGCTGACGATGTCATGTTTTCCTTCTTTGTTAATCAATCTAATAGTTCACAATTGAACAACGAAGATCTAGAGCAGATTGATACTGATGATCTTGAAGAGATGGATCTCAAATGGCAGGTGGCCATGCTTACCATGAGGGTGAACAGATTCTTAAAGAAGACAGGAAGGAATCTGAATTTCAATGGCAAAGAAACTGTTGGCTTTGATAAGACAAATGTTGGATGTTACAACTGCCACAGGAGAGGTCACTTTGCTAGAGAATGCAGGGCACCAAGGAATTACGGGAAGAGAAATGGAGATTCTCCAAGAAGGATTGTACCAGTGGAGACTCCTACAAATGCCTTGGTTGTTCAAGATGGGATAGGTGGTTATGATTGGAGCTTCTCAGGCTGAGAATGCATCACAAACTTTGCTATTTTATGGCATTTACATCCCATGGTCATCAAGTTCATCAAGTTCAGACTCTAAGGTACATACTTACTCTAAAGATTGCTTAAAATCATATGAAACTCTTCAAAAACAGTATGATCAACAGCGTGTAGCTCTTAATAAATCTAATCTAGAAATTATAGGTTATCAAATGGGATTAGAATCATTAGAATCCAGGATAGTTGTTCATGAAAAGAATGAAGTTATTTATGAGGAAGACATTGCATTTTTAAAGTAGGATGTCACTAGTGAGTATGATTGATCTATCAAGACCTTAAAAAATCATTAGAGAAGCTTTAAAAGAGAAGATGAATTGAAACTTTAAACTAGAAAAATTTGAAGAATCATCAAAGAATCTAACTATACTGATAAATAGTCAAATAAGTGCTAAAGATAAAGCTGGTCTTGGTTATGATAGTTAAATGAATGAGAGTGAAGTGGTTCATAGTGTGTTTAATAGTAGAGAAAGTGATGTGGAAGATAGTCTAGTAAATGATAGATTCAAAACAGGTGAAAGGTTTCATGCAGTTCCCCCTCCTTACACTGGGAACTACATGCCCTCAAGAACTGACTTATCCTTTGCTGGATTAGATTGATTCTATCTATAAGACTAATGTGAGTGAAACTATCTCTAGTGTGCCTAGAACTAAATCAACGGCATCTAAGTCTAGTAAGGATAGTTTGGAACAACCTAAAGATGTTAGGCATAATGATCCTATCATTGAAGATTGGGACACTGATAGTGATAATGATAGTGTGTTTAGACCTAAACCTGATCAGACAAAACCAAAGTTTACTAAAATCAATTTTGTTAAATCTGAAGAGAATGTGAAATCTGTTTATAAGGAAAACACACATTGGCAAGAAGAGTATCCTAGGAAAAGTCAAAGTCCTAGGGATAATATAAGAAACTAGAATGGAATGATGACTCAGAAACTAGGAAATGGTTTTGAGTTTATAAAGAAAGCTTTTTTTGTATGTGGGAGTTTCAACCATTTAATCAAAGAATGTGATTTTCATGACAAGGAAATGGTAGAAAAATCAGTGTTGAATGATAAGGGAAGGGTTACTGGTGAAAGGGAAGTTAGACCAGTATGGAACAATGCTTAGAGGGTGAAACACCAAAACAAATTGACTCACCCACATCCTAAAAGAAATTTTGTTCAACAGTGCTTGAACAAAGTATGAATAGTGCCACTTACTGCTGCTAAGCAAAGCTCTCCAAGAGCAGCAACATCAATTAGTATTGCCAGGCACGTTAATACTGCTACACTTAAACCAAAAGTGAATGCTGCATCACCCACAAAATATTCTTATTTTAAAGTACATTCACCATTGAGAAGGCCTTTTAACCAAAAATCAGCAGCTAAAACCAATAATTTTAATAAAAAAGTTTATACTGCTAAGGTTAATAATGTAACTACTGCTGGGCCAGAAGTAGTAGTTAGTACTGCTGAGGGAAAAAGGGAAAATGTTGTTAAGTCCTCAACATGCTGGATTTGGAGACCAACAGGAAAAGTAATTGACCATATCTCCAAAGACAGTGGATCATACATGCCATACTAGATTTAGAATATGTTAAATCCTCCAAGGCAGACTCAAGTCAGTAATGGCTTGGGTCCCCAAGAGAAACTAATTCTCTTATTTTGAGTGCAGGGTAATCCACAATATGCTTTACAGGATCAAGGGATTTTTGATAGTGGATGCTCTAGGCATATGACTGGGAACAAGTCCTACCTTACAGATTATCAAGACATTAATGGTGGATTTGTTGCATTTGCAAGAAGTCCTAAAGGATGTAAAATTACTGAAAGGTAAAATTAGGACTGGGAAATTTGACTTTGAAAATGCATACTTTGTAAAGGAACTTAAGTTTAATCTTTTCTCTGTCTCACAAATGTGCGACAAGAAAAACAGTGTTCTTTTCACTGAGACCTCGGATGTTTATTAATATCTCCTTGACTTAAGCTACTTGATGAGAGTCAAGTCTTGCTTAAAAGTTACCAGTCAGATCAACAGTCAATTTGTTCTAAATAATGTTATTCCTTCAGGAGGTTTGATTGTTTATTTGATAAAGGCTACAATAGATGAGTTTAATTTATGGCTTAGGAGGCTTAGTCATATAATACTGTTAAAAATATAAACAAAACTTGTGTGGGGAAACTTGTTAGAGGCTTACTTCAATGCTTTTGAAAATGACCATATTGTGTGCTTGTCAGAAGGGAAAGCAACTCAATGCCTCTTGTAAGACAAGGTTGTAATGCTCTATCAGCCATCCCTTATAAATTTGCAAGGACTTATTTGCGGCAAAACTTTGTAAGGTGTATCAAATTACAACGATTAATTCCTTGTTGTCACTAATGACTATAGTAGGTTTAGTTGGGTTTTCTTTTTGGCCAATAAGGATGAGACTAGTGGGATCCTTAAAACTTTTATAATTGGCATAGAAAACCAAATAAAATCATAAGGATAAATCATCAGATGTGACAATTGGGACTGAGTTTAAAAAATAAATGACATGAATAAGTTCTGTGGGATGAAAGGGTTTAAGAGGGAGTTTAGTGTCTGGCCAGAACTCCACTAAAATTTGGAGTTGCTAAAGAAAGAATAGGACACTAATAGACGGCAGCTAGGTCTATGCTAGCAGATTCATTTATTAGACTACATTTTGGGCTTGAAGCAGTTAATATGTTGTATGTTCAGAATAGGGTTCTAGTGCGACAAGCCTTACAACCAAGACAATTATGAAACATTACTTGGTAGACTACCTAGTATAGCTTTATGAGACCATTTTTAGTATTCCTGGGCTATTCTTAATACCTTAGATCCCCTAGGCAAATTTGATGGGAAGGCTGATGAGGGTTCTGGTGTGGTTCTGTAATTAAATAGCACGGCTTTTAGGCATTTAACACTAAAAATAGGATGTTAGAGGAGAATCCGCCACTCATAATTCTTGAAAACAAACCCAATGTTGCAGGGAGTGGTCCAGAAGACTCTTTGATATTGAATTCACTAGAAAAATCTCATGAATTATGAGCACTGTTATGAACGGAAATGAAATTATGTGATGCGTATAGAGACAACTGTTTATGCAGGGGCAAGATAACAGGAGAAAGCATCTGATCATGAATACATACTGCTACCACTCATGCTTTCTAATTCTCCACTCTCTTCAAGTTCTCATAATAAGGATGCTGATGAGGTACCAGGAAAAGGAGATGATGATTTAAATGAAAGAAATGGTCAAGAAAAGGAAGAATGAGCTTTAAATAAAGAAGATGACCAGCATGTGCAAGATTTCAGAGTTGAAATGGATAATTTGCTTGTTTAACAGAAAGAAGGTTATGCTAACAACACTAACAGATTACTACTGTTAATCCATCTATTAGTGGGATGGATAAGGTTTTGATATGCTGATGATCAAGAAGATTGAAAGCAATACTACAGATGTTAATACTAATGGCCAAGTTTTATTACTGCCAGTGAAAAATTAATAATGGTAGCTCAAACTAATAATATGCTAGTCCTATTCCATAATGATCAAGTATGAAATCTTTGGAAGCAACTAACATATTTAATGATGCATATGATGATAGAGAAGAAGTGGGTGCAGAAGCTGACCTCAATAACTTTGTAACAACCATGAATGTTAGTTCTATTCTCACAACAAGAATTTACAAAGATCATCCAATTAAGCAAATAATTAGAGATTTTCATTCAGCTCCACTAACAAGAAGGATGTCACAACAAAATCTTAAAGAACTTGGTTCGGTGAGTCTACTCATCAAAAGAGAGAGAACAAATCACAAAGATTATCAAAACTGTTTATTTGACTATTTTCTTCTTTAACAAATAGAATCAAAAAGGTGATTACAAGCCTTGACATGATCACAAGCTAGACTAAAGCCCAATGCAAGCGGAGCTCTGCAATTTAAATTCAAAGCTTTGTGACTCTGGGAGGTTCTTCCAAAAGGAAAGAGGGATATTGGAACTAAGTGGGTGTATAGAAACAAGAAAGATGAGAGAGGAATTGTAGTTAGAAACAAAGCAAGACTGGTTTCACAAGGTTATACCCAAGAAGAAAGAATTGATAATGATGAGGTTTTTGCTCCTGTTGCTAGGATTGAAGCAATCAGGTTATTTTTGGCCTATGCATCATTTATGGGACTTATTGTGTACCAGATGGATGTGAAGAGTGTCTTTTTATTGCAACCTATTGTAGAGGAGGTGTTTGTGTGCCAACCTCTGGTTTTGAAAGATTCCACAGTTCCGTATAAGGTTTATAAGTTAGAAAGGTTTATACGGTCTACATCAAGCTCCTAGTGCCCTGGGTAAGAGACCTTGTCTACCTACTATTAGAAAATGTATACTGAGAGGCACTATAGATTAAAAAAACCTTTGTTTCAAGAAGGACAGAGTAGATTTCCTGTTTAGTACAGGTTGTATGTTGTGATATAATCTTTAGGTCTACAAAAGAAGTCTTTGTGTGTTAATTTTGTGCAGATGATGTCATAAAAGATTCCAAATGAGTTCTATGGGGAGCTCTCTTTCTTCTTTGGATTACCAGTACAACATAAGGGAGGATGGAATCTTATTAGCCATAACATGTCTATGTGGGCTGATATATTGAAGAATTTTGATTGCTACACTATAAGGCAACAAAGCACTCTTAATAGAGACTAACAACGCATTATACAGGATGAAGAAGCGAGGATGTAGATGTTCACATATATAAATCAATGATTGGATCATTGATGTACTTAACAGCTTCTAAGCCTGACATAATGTTTGCTTTTTGTGCTTGTGCAAGGTTCCAAGTTACACCAAAGACTTTACACCTTCATGCAGTAAAGAGGATCTTTAGATACTTAAAAGGACAGCCTAAATTGGGCCTTTGGTATCCTAAGGATTCACCATTTGACTGGAAGCTTTCTTTGACTAGTTGTTTATGCTGGAGCTTAGCATTGACAGGAAGATCACATAACAGAGGTGTCAATTTCTTGGCAAAAGGTTGATTTCATGGCAATGTAAGAAGCAGACTATAGTTGCCAATTCTACTACTGAAGCAGAGTATGTTGCTGCTGCTAATTGCTGTGGGCAGGTGTTATGGATCAAAAATCAAATGCTTAATTATGGGTTCAACTTCATGAACACCAAGATTCACATTGATAATGAAAGCACCATTTGTAGTGTGAAGAATCCAGTGTTTCATTCTAAAACCAAGCACATTGAAATAAGGAATCATTTAATTGGAGATTCTTATAAGAAGAAGTTGGTTCAAGTGATCAAGATTTACACAAACCACTTTGTTTACAGATCTTCTCACATAAGGTTTGATGTTAACTGGTTTAACTTTCCGATTTTCTAGCATTAGGTTACTTATCTCTTTAGAAATTGTTGAGGGGAGGTTATTAAGGATTGAAGAAAGGAAATGTAACATTTAAAAAGATGTGGATGATGGGTCAGACAAACCTACTGATCCCCAACATAAATTTACTTTGCTACAACTCTTCTAATGAAGAACCTATCATGTTTTTCTAATCATATCAACTTCAAAACGGACTTAAAACCTAGGAAAGCCAAAAGGACCATTGAGTTATCTCAGTCTAAGTGGACATATTCACATTGTTGCAGTTGAGACTACTCTATTTAGAGTGGGAAGAAGAATGGAAAGGGATGCCACATGCTTTCTAGCTTAGAAGCAGAGCAGGACAGTGGGAAAAAAAAATAAAAATAATAAACATAATAAGACCCATCTTATGGCACACTTAATGAATCTTTCTTTAGGGAAATGATTTAGGTAGTGGTCCCAGGTGCCAAGATACCATATTGGGGGTGCAAAAGCTTAAACTAGGTTTGAGGCTACATCTAAATAGTCCAATGATCCACCTCTCTCAAGAGTTAACATACTTGGAAGTGGGGAGGACAACATGAAACTAATGGAATTGATGGAACATTGTACAAAACTGTTTGAATTGGTGAGAAAAAGAAAAGAGAGATATAGTGAGCTGAAAAACAGAAAGAGAGTTGTGTGATAAAAATAAAAAGAGTGAATTGGTGAGAAAAAGAAATGAGAGATTTAGCGAGCTGAAAACTCAAGAGAGATTGTGAGAATCTAAATTTATGATGGCAATGCTTGTTGGAACAGAATTGGAGTTGATACTGCTAGGCATAAACTTAACACTGCCAGTATTAAGTTAGTACTGCCAGGAATATCTTAATACTACTGGGTAAAGTTAATACGGCTGGACTTAAAGTTAATACTGTTAGGCTAAAATTAATACTGGTGGGTGACCGTTAGTACTATTTGAGGCATAACAGAATTTCCTTAATTAAATATAGCCGTTGTAAAATTTCCGCCAACAACTTCGTCTATAGGTTTGACTAATTAGGAGAATTCATGATCTTTCTATTAAAATCATAAGCGGTGTGGGATTTCTTTCAATATAAGGAACAAATTTCATTCAGGCGGTCATTCAAAACACTTAAGTGCTCTCTATATATTCTATTTATTGCCAAGCTACATATCTCATATACGAAAATATTCCCTAGAACCCTTTAATATATACTTCTCTCCATCAAATGGCGAATTTGGATTTCTGCGATATGCACAATATGGTTGCCTACTTACAGAAGTCAGAAGGAAGTGAAGGATTTCATCAGATAATTTATTTTCTCACTATAAGTCACATTAGGTATGCCCTCACTGAAAGTCTAACTATCCATGCTCTCTCTCATAAAACAGTTTTGCAAATGCTTCTGCAAGCACCAATTGAGAATGGAGGCATGGAAATCAATGCTATATAGATGGGAAAGTCAGGTTGCTTTCTGAGCTTCTATTAGAAGACATCTCAATTTTTAAGGATTCTGATGGTATTAGTAACTTTGCCAATTTAGAAATTTTGAGCAACTTGCTCTAATGGGGGTATGTGTCAATTTGATACTTAACTTTCCAAAGGGACATTTTCCGTCAATGGAAATATTTTGAGTTCATACCATCCTTCACTGCTTAAGGATTTAAGAAAACTCCTTGGGAACCAATTTAGTAGTATATTTACCAAATGATTCTCATTTGCTTGGACACATTCAGAAACCTTTAATTTTTCCAAATTAATTTTTGATGGCATGGTGAAAAACATGAGATATGAAAATTTTTTGATGGATCCAAGATTTTTATATAAATCTTTTTGAACCAAAATAAATAGAATTGCTTCTTCATCTTATATGGATTTCATATTGCTTACCCTTCACAATAAACTGGTTTAGCATATGAAAAGAGCTCCAAGGGATTTCTGGGGTGGACAACTCCATTATTTCAAACAATGCTTGTTAGGGAGTTGCATTCACATTGCATTTGAGTCTAGTACCATTACAACACAACCACTCTATTTACCAAAACAAGCACAATACCACAACATTCTTCATACAGAAACTATATCTAAAATAGTTTGACTAGTACAAACAAGACAACTAAGACAATAACCATCTTCTTCCAAAAGCTTGAACATTTTTTTGCTTCATTCAGCTTTAACTCTATGTCTGCTTGATAAAGCTCATATTCAGCTTGTAACATTTCAAAATGATCTTGAACCCTTATATGTTCCATGTACTGATACCTTCCATCAGGGTTTAAAGCCAAGTACAACTCAATCATCTTATTTTGATACCACCCATTATTGAGCTCTAGATCAATCTAGTAGAAAGCATCACAACTCCTTTTGGCAATAACCTGATAAACCATGAAAAAAAACACTTGTTCATTATGAGACTATAAATAAAACACAGTACAAACCATCACTTACATTTGAATTGCGACAATTAAGAAACCTATGACATGGATTGAGATCGGTCCAAGCAGTTCGCCCGAACAATGGAAAACCACACTTACATAGTCGGGGTAGTTGACGATACCTACAGGTGGCCATGATTGGAATTTGGGTAATTAATTTAGATTATTAATTAGGGTTATGATTTGAGATGGGTAATCCCTAATTTTTACAAACACAAATGGTGTAAAAATGAATTACGGGGTTTTTGATAGTATGATATAACCGTTAGGGTGGGTCGGATCAATGGGTGGGTAGGGTAAATCCAAAAAAATAAATTATAAAAATTAATTTTATATTTTAAATATAAAAATATTATCCATGTGGAAATAATCTAAATTGCATTGTTCATAATTAGTGTTTTTCGGGTTCGTTGTTCATATCGGGGAGTTTTTGTAAGTAAGTAGTTCATTTATGGCTTTTTCCCATTAGTATGTGTTAGAAAATAATGAGAAGAGTAAGAAGAAGTTTTAATCACACATTTTAAACAAGAATAAATAATTCAAGCGGAGATGCATCAATTTTTATTGGTGCATCTCAAATATACAGTTGTGATTCCTTGTCACTCTTTTGATTTTAATTTTATTTCTCATTTGATACTAACTCTATCAGTAAATACCATGTATGAAGTAGCATCCTCAATTTGGATGTTCGTGTCGTTGTATCCACAACAATGTGCTACAACATATCAAGCAACGATAAAAAAAACACGTCGAGACATGCATCAATCACTTATACCTTAAATAATAAACCACATCTGAATTTAACTTCTCTCAACTAATTTTGTAAGCAGCGGCTGTTTTTTTATAAAAATGTTTGGTAATGTAGTTGTACGTTTAATCATAATGTGTAAAACAACTTTTAAATATTCAACGCTCCTAAATGCTACTTCATACAACGAGTGACTTTAGTAAAACTAAATTTTTTGTATAAAACGAGTGAGAACGTGTTCGCGCGTTGCGGCGAGGCTGGTTTGTAGTCGACACATGTATTTTATTTGACTGGCCTTTTTTTTGGTAATCATGGTTTTCGACCTTTTGGCCGACTAATCCACAGAATTTGACTGACCATTTATTGTTGGGATGAATATTTTGCAGTTAACTCTATTTATGTCCTGATCATTTTTGTGTCCGTCATGTTATCACAATATTAACATTAGGTGTGAACTAGTAACCAAATTGTAGCCAACACTGTAAATTCTAAATGTCTAAACTATAAATATTTTTATTTTCTATATGTACATGGAAAAGGAAATAATCATAAGCACAAAAGGAGAAGATAATTGGCTGCAATAGTAACCGTCATGTGTTAAAGGCTTAAGGCTGGGCAAAACAACAGTGGCCTATTAGGCCGAATGATTTTGGGCCAAACATCAAAGCAGTCTAATGAATGTGTTGGGATTTAAACCTATCACACTTATTACTGCCAAGAGAAGAGTTTATACTGCCAAGCTTAGTTAGCATTGCCAGAGTTAAAGATAGTACTGCTAGAAGAAAGTTAGTACTGCCAGTACTGACTTAACATTGCTGAAGATTAGAGAAAACAGTCTAAGTCATTAGTACTGTTAGTTTAATAGTTAGTGCTGCCAGTACAAAGTGTTAGTACTGTCAGTTTATTAGTACTGTTAGTTATAATAGTTAGTACTGTTAGTTATATAGTTAGTACTGCTAAAGTGATATGCATGAGATATATTAGGAATAGATATGCATTGATCACTTGACGCGTTTTGTAAGCCCATTAGGGTTTCTTGGTGTATAAAAGAAACCCTAAGGCATAGTTAGTGATATAGATCTAGAAATCATTTTCTCATAGTTAGTATTCATAGTTTCAAGGTTATTCTGTAACTTTGATTGTGTTCAATATATTGAAAGTTTAGCAAGATCTTGTTTTACTGTTTCATTGTTCTTCTTAGTATTACAAACTAGTTTCCGCATAGTTTGTAGTATTCACAATCTTAGTTTCTATTATAGTTGTCTTAGATCTATCCAACATAACTAAGCTTTAACAAGCTAAGTAAGATATGTTCAAAAAGGATCAACAAGTGGTATCAGAGATTGTTGAGAAACTTTGAATAAGAAGAACTCTAACTCTACTCAAGATCTGTTAGTCAAAGAAAAAATGGAGTCATAATCAGAAACTACCCAAACAGTGTCTGCACTAAAACTTCCAGTACTCAAAACTAAGGTGTATGACCTATGGAGCATGAGGGTGGAACAATACCTTACTTTCACTAATCATGCCCTTTGGGAGGTAATAGTAAATGGTGATTCAGTTTCACCAGTTGCATCAGCTAGTACTGGTGCTAAAGGTCCTATTCCTCTTAAAACTGCTGAACAAAAGCTAGCAAGGAAAAATGAACTAAAAGCAAAAAAGCACTCTTATGCTAGCCATTCCTGATGAGAACCTACTGAAGTTTCATTCCTGCAATGATGCAAAGTCCCTATGGGAAGCTATCAAGAATAGGTTTGGAGGCAACAAAGAATCAAAGAAGATGCAAAAGACCATTCTCAAGCAAAATTATGAAAACTTTACTGCATCAAGTCAAGAAGGACTGGATAAAACCTATGATAGGTTTCAAAAGCTTATTAGTCAACTTGAAATCCATGGTGAAGTTATCTCTTAGGAGGATGCAAATTTGAAGTTGTTAAGAAGCTTACCATCAGCTTGGAACAATATTACTTTAATCATGAGAAACAAATCTAATCTAGACACATTGAGCATAAATGATTTGTATAATAATCTGAAGGTGTATGAATCTGAGATCAAAGGCAAATCAAGTTCAAGCTCAAATTCTTAGAATGTGGCTTTTGTTTCCTCAGATAACTCTAGCAGTACTAATGAAACAGTTAATACTGCTCATAGTGTTTCTGCTGCTAGTTCTAAGGATCAAGCTTCTACTGCATCATATGCTGATGATGTCATGTTTTCTTTCTTTGCTAACCAGTCCAATGCCCCACAGTTGGACTATGAAGATTTAGAACAGATTGATGCTGATGATCTTGAAGAAATGGATCTCAAATGGCAAGTGGCAATGCTTACCATGAGAGTTAAGAGGTTCATAAAGAAGACAGGAAGGAAGATGGATTTAAATGACAAAGAGACTGTTGGCTTTGACAGGACAAAGGTTGAATGCTACAACTGCCATAGGAGAGGTCATTTTGCTAGAGAATGCAGGGCACCAAGGAATCAGGGGAATAGAAATAGAGATGCTCCAAGAAGGAATGCACCAGTGGATACATCTACTACAAATGCCTTGGTTGTTCAAGATGGGATAGGTGGTTATGATTGGAGCTTTCAGGCTGAAGAAGGCATCACAAACTTTGCTCTAATGGCCTATACATCTCAAGGTTCATCAAGTTCATCAAGTTCATCAAGTTCATCAAGTTCAGACTCTGAGGTACATACTTGCTCTAAAGATTGCTTAAAATCATATGAAACTCTTCAAAAATAGTATGATCAACAGCGTGAAGCTCTTAATAAATCTAATCTAGAAATTATAGGTTATCAAATGGGATTAGAATCATTAGAAGCTAGGATAGTTGTTCATGAAAAGAATGAAGCTGTTTATGAAGAAGATATTGCATTTTTAAAGTATGATGTCCAAGTGAAAGATATTTCTATCAAAGACCTTAAAAATCAGTTAGAAGAAGCTTTAAAAGAGAAAGATGATTTGAAACTTAAACTAGAAAAATTTGAAGAATCATCAAAGAATCTAACTAAACTGATTAATAGTCAAATAAGTGCTAAAGACAAAACTGGTCTTGGTTATGATAGTCAAATGAATGAGAGTGAAGTGGTTCATAGTGTGTTTAACAGTAGAGAAAGTGATGTGGATGATAGTCCAGTAAATGATAGATTCAAAATAGGTGAAGGGTTTCATGCAGTTCCCCCTCCCTACACTGGGAACTACATGCCCTCAAGACCTGACTTATCCTTTGCTGGGTTAGATGATTCTGTCTATAAGACTAAAGTGAGTGAAACTGAAACTAGTATATCTAAGACTAGTAAGGATATTGTAGAAAAGCCTAAGACTTTTAGGCCTAGTGCTCCTATCATTGAAGAATGGGACACTGATAGTGATAATGATAGTGTGTTTAGATCTAAATCTGATCAGACAAAACCAAAGTTTACTAAAATCAATTTTGTCAAATCTGGTGAGAATGTTAATAAGGAAAACACACATAGGCAAGTAGAGTATCCTAGAAAAAGTCAAAGTCCTAGGGATAATAGAAGAAACTGGAATGGGATGATGACTCAGAAACTAGGAAATGGATTTGAGTTTATAAAGAAAGCTTGTTTTGTATGTGGGAGTTTCAACCATTTAATCAAAGACTGTGATTTCCATGACAATAAAATGGAAGAAAAACCAGTGTTGAATAATAAGGGATGGGTTACTGGTCAAAGGGAAATTAGACCAGTATGGAACAATGCTCAGAGGGTGAACCACCAAAATAAATTGACTCACCCACATCCTAAAAGGAATTTTGTTCTAACAGCAGTTGCAACAAAGTCAGGACAATTGCCAGTTAATGCTGCTAAGCAAAGCTCTCCAAGAGCAGCAGCATCAATTAGTACTGCCAGGCCTGTTAATACTGTTGCCCCTAAATCAAAAGTGAATGATGCATTACCCATGACATATTCTTATTTTAAAGCACATTTACCAGTAAGAAAGGATTTTAACCAAAAATTAGCAGCTAAAACTAATAATTTTAATGAAAAAGTTAATACTGTTAGGGTTAACAATGTAACTATTGCTGGGCCAAAAGCAGTAGTTAGTGCTGCTGTAGGAAATGGGAAAATGCTATTAAGTCCTCAGCATGCTGGATTTGGAGACCAACAGGAAATGTTATTAACCATACCACTAAAGACAGTGGATCATACATGCTTAAAAGATTTAACTATGTTGATCTACAAGGCAGAATCAAGTTAGTAATGGCTTGGGTCCCTAAGAGAAACTAATCCTCTTATTTTGAGTGCAGGGTAATCCACAATATACTTTACAGGATCAAGGGATTTTTGACAGTGGATGCTCTAGGCATATGACTGGAAACAAGTCCTTCCTTACAGATTATCAAGAAATTGATGGTGGATTTGTTGCATTTGGAGGAAGTCCTAAAGGAGGTAAAATTACTGGAAAAGGTAAAATTAGGACTGGTAAATTAGACTTTGAAGATGTATACTTTGTAAAGGAACTTAAGTTTAACCTTTTCTCTGTCTCACAAATGTGTGACAAGAAAAACAGTGTTCTTTTCACTGAGACTGAATGTCTTGTTCTATCTCCTGACTTTAAGCTACTTGATGAAAGTCAAGTCTTGCTTAAAGTTCCTAGACATGACAACATGTACAGTTTTGATCTAAAGAATGTTGTTCCTTCAGGAGGTTTGACTTGTTTATTTGCAAAGGCTACAATAGATGAGTCTAATTTATGGCATAGGAGGCTTGGTCATATAAACTTTAAAACTATGAACAAACTTGTGAGGGGAAACCTTGTAAGAGGATTGCCTTCAAAGCTTTTTGAAAATGACCATACTTATGTTGCTTGTCAGAAAGGAAAGCAACACAAAGCCTCTTGTAAGACCAAGCTTGTGAGCTCTATCAGCCAACCCTTACAAATGTTGCATATGGACTTATTTGGACCAACATCTGTAAGGAGTATCAATCACAAGACATATTGCCTTATTGTCACTGATGACTATAGTAGGTTTAGTTGGGTTTTCTTTTTGGCCACTAAGGATGAGACCAGTGGGATCCTTAAAACTTTTATAACTGGCATAGAAAACAAATAAATCATAAGGTTAAAATCATCAGAAGTGACAATGAAACTGAATTTAAAAATAATGACATGAATCAGTTCTGTGGGATGAAAGGGATTAAGAGGGAGTTTAGTGTTGCCAGAACTCCACAACAAAATAGAGTTGCTAAAAGAAAGAATAGGACACTAATAGAGGCAGCTAGGACTATGCTAGCAGATACATTATTACCTACTACATTTTGGGCTGAAGCAGTTAGTACTGCTTGTTATGTTCAGAATAAGGTTTTAGTGACCAAGCCTCACAACAAGACACCTTATAAACTATTACATGGTAAACCACCTAGTATAAGTTTTATGGGACCTTTTGGGTATCTTGTGACTATTCTTAATACCTTAGATCCCCTAGGCAAATTTGATAGAAGGCTAATGAGGGGTTCTTTGTTGGATACTCTATAAATAGCAAGGCTTTCAGGGTATTTAACACTATAACTAGGAAAGTAGAGGAGAACCTGCACATAACCTTTCTTGAAAACAAACCTAATGTTGCAGGGAGTGGACCAGATTGGCTCTTTGATATTGATTTACTAACAAATTCTATGAATTATGAGTCAGTTACTGCATAAAATCAAACTAATAAGAATGCAGGTATCAAGGATAATGTTGATGCAGTACCTACTCAACAATATATTCTGCTACCATTACTTTATGATAGTCCACAAAGCTTAGAGGATGCAGTTGTTAATGATGCTGGTAAAAAGACTAATGAAGAACCAGCAAATAAGGGTGAAATAAATGGTCAAGAGAAGGAAGGAGGAGCTTTAAATAAAGAAGATAACCAGAATGTGCAAGATTTTAGAGCTAAATTACATAATTTGCTTGTTCAACAGAAGGAAGGTTATGCTAATAGCACTAATAGAGTTTCTACTGTTAGTCCATCTGTTAGGGCTGCTGGGTAAAGATTTGATAATGTTGATGATCTTCTAACTGATCCTCTTATACCTGATTTGGAGGATACTACTGATCTTCTAAATTTTGGTACCTTAACAACTTGGAAACAACCATGAATGTCAGTCCTATTCCCACAACCAGAATACACAAAGATCATCCTAAAGACTAGATCATTGGAGACATAAATTCAGCAACTCAAACAAGGAGGATGACCAAGATTTCTGAAGAACATGCTTTGGTCAGTTACATTAATAAGCAGAGAAGAACAAATCACAAAGATTATCAAAACTACTTATTTGCATGTTTTCTCTCTCAAAAAGAACCCAAGAAGGTGATTCAAGCTTTGGATGATCCAAGCTGGATAGAAGCAATGCAAGAGGAGTTGCTACAGTTTAAATTGCAGAAGGTTTGGACATTGGTTGATTTACCTAATGGCAAGAGGGCCATTGGAACCAAATAGGTCTTTAGAAATAAGAAAGATGAGAGGAATTGTAGTTAGAAACAAGGCAAGACTAGTGGCACAAGGTTACACCTAAGAAGAAGGAATTGATTATGATGAGGTTTTTGCTCCTGTTGCTAGGATATAAGCAATCAGGTTATTTTTGGCCTATGCATCATTTATGGGGTTTATTGTGTACCAGATGGATGTGAAGAGTGCCTTTTTATATGGTACTATTGAAGAGGAGGTGTATGTGTGCCAACCTCCTGGTTTTGAAGATCCATAATTCCCTGATAAAGTTTATAAGGTAGAAAAAGCTTTATATGGTCTACATCAAGCTCCTAGAGCCTGGTATGAGACCTTGTCTACCTACTTATTGGAAAATAGATTTAGAAGAGGCACTATAGATAAGACTTTATTCATCAAGAAGGACAAAGGTGATATCCTGTTAGTGCAAGTGTATGTTGATGACATCATCTTTGGGTCTACAAAGAAGTCTTTATGTGTTGAGTTTGAGCAGATGATGCATAAGAGATTCCAGATGAGTCACAAGTAAAGCAAAAAGATGATGGAATCTTCATCAGCCAAGACAAGTATGTGGCTAATATATATTTAAGAAGTTTGATTTTGTTACAGTAAAGACAGCAAGCACTCCAATAGAGACTAACAAGGCATTGCTCAAGGATGAAGAAGCTGAGGATGTGGATGTTCATTTCTATAGATTAATGATTGGATCATTGATGTACTTGACAGCTTCTAGGCCTGACATAATGCTTGCTGTTTGTGCTTGTGCAAGGTTCCAAGTTACTCCTAAAGTCTCACATCTTCATGTAGTGAAGATGATCTTTAGATACTTGAAAGGTCAGCCTAAATTGGGCCTTTGGTATCCTAGAGATTCACCATTTGACTTAGAAGCCTTTTCTGATAGTGATTATGCTGGAGCTAGCCTTGACAGGAAATCCACAACAGGAGGTTGTCAATTTCTTGGTAAAAGGTTGATTTCATGGCAATGTAAAAAGCAAACTATAGTTGCTAACTCTACTACTGAAGTAGAGTATGTTGCTGCTGCTAATTGCTGTGGACAGGTGTTATGGATCCAAAATCAGATGCTTGATTATGGGTTTAATTTCATGAACACCAAGATTTACATTGATAATGAAAGCATCATTTGTATTGTGAAGAATCCAGTGTTTCATTCTAAAACCAAGCTAATTGAAATAAGGTACCATTTCATCAGAGATTCTTATGAGAATAGGCTCATTCAAGTGGTTAAGATACATACAGATCACAATGTTGCAGACTTGCTCACAAAAGCATTTGATGTTGGCAGATTTCAATATCTAACTTCCAGTATTAGAATGCTTAACCCCTGAAGCATTGATTGAGGGGAGGTTAATAAGTGTCAAGATGCAGTGGATTATGCTTGACATGAGATGGAACAGCAGTTGATGATGAAATTCAAGTTAGTACTGTTGGTCTAACTTACTACTGGTATGTATAATTAATACCGTTGTTATAATAAATCTTAAAAGAATTAAGAGAAAGCAAAAACAGACAAAGAGAAAAAGTGAGCTTAAAAGAATTGAGAGAAAGCAAAAAACAGACAGAGAGAAAGTGTGAGCTCAAAAGAATAGAGCGATTTGTGAAATAAAAACAGACAGAGTGATTCAGTGAGCAAAAGAATTAAGAGATATAGTGAGCTTAAAAATAGAAAGAGAACTTGTGAGAATCAACATTGATGATGGAAATGCCTTTTGGAATGAAATTGAGGTTAAAACTGGTACCTCAAAAGTTAATACTGCTAGGCATTTCTGACAACTGCTGGGAACTACTTAGTACTGTTAGTCTAAACTTAGTACTGCTAGGCATTACTTAGTACTGTTACACTAAATTTAATACTACTGGGCTACCGTTAATATTGTTTGGGGTATAACAGATTTTTGGCAATTAATTATAGCCGTTGAGATATTTCGCTTATAGGGGTCTATAATTTAGATAACTCTTGATCTTTCTTTCACTTATAAGCTTTCTTCAAGATAAAGAATCCATTTTATTTAGTCGGTCCAATCAAAACCCTTAAGCGCTTTTTATAAAATCTCAATTAACTTTGCCAAACTGTCCTACTCTCATTAATGAACATAAACCCATAACCCTTATCATAACTCAATCACTAATGGCGAATTTGGAATTCTGTGACAAACACAACATGGTTGCTTATCTAAAGAAACCAACTAGGAGTGAAGGATTCTAAGAGATAGTAGATTTTCTTAATGGAAGTCATATAAGGTTTGCTCTTACTAAGAATCCTACTATCTATGTTTCTTTAAGCGAAAAGTTTTGGCAGACTGCTACTGTCGGAATAGTTGATAATGGAGAACAAGAAATTACTGCCATAGTTGATGGCAAAGAATTTACTATTACTGAAGCATCTGTT